>BSBK01003830.1:1265000-1425000 GCA_027943335.1 Chamaecyparis obtusa | reverse complement strand
GTATGTATGTATACATATATATATGTATATGTATACATACATATACATATATGTATGTATACATACATATGTATGTATACATATATATATGTGTGTGTGTGTGTGTGTGTATATACATACATACATACATATATGTATACATACATATGTATGTATATGTATGTATGTATGTATGTATACATACATATATATGTATGTATGTATACATACAGATATATGTATATATATATACACATACATATATGTATATATATGTATAACATACATATATGTATATATATGTATACATACATATATGTATATATATGTATACATACATATATGTATATATGTATACATACATATATGTATATGTATGTATGTATACATACATATATATGTATATATATATATATACATACATATATGTATACATACATATATATATTATATATGTGTGTGTGTGTGTGTGTGTGTGTATGTATGTATATATAAATGTATGTATGTATATATATATATATATATAATTATTTAATGAAAATCAAAACTTGGTTTCTTACTTAATCTGTCTAGTGCAATGCACGTCCAATGTCTAATAAATCTAAAAAGTGTAAGGACACAACATCAAGATCAATGGCGCCACCCATAAGTAGAGATGAGAATCCATTCTAAAATCATGAGGCCATAGGTGTCCGTTGTAGAGGAGGTTTCTGCTCTGGAGGAGGTGTCTTCTCTAGAGGTGTGGAATCAACTACACTCTGTCACTGAGCTGTAGGGCGTATCAGAATGTCCTCCTATTTGGAAGTACCTTTCTGTGCATCTCCATGTCCCTAGCTACTAGTAGTGGAGGACCTCCTAACCACTCATCAAATGAATGTAGGCATTTCACTCAGAGTGACCCCATGCAATATAGAATAAACCTAATAAGAATCAAGGAGATCACTCACTAACATAGAGCTCATCGTGCACAGATGATCCTTGGGCTCTTGTACTATATCATCAGGCATGGGGAGCAGGTAGCGGTTGTAAGGATCTGACTAATCAAAAAATGGGCTCGTATGAGATCTTAGCATGTACTTTCCCATTCAATCAAATGAAAATTGGTCAACCTAAGTCATGATGGAGGCAATTCTAGAGTACATATCTAGGCGTGCCTCCTCAGCCGTAGACTATCCAGATCTAGTGTGGGCCTCCAAACCTTTTGCAAGAACCAAAAGGTTTTGGCCCACCAATACCCTCCTACTAGGGATTATGGTACATCAGGTCATTTGAACTTATCTACAATTTTCCCTGCCCCTAACTTGTATGTCTTGGAAATTTTATGTAATCAACATCATACCCTACATGGAATTCTACATACAATTATTTGCAGAAATAGAGTGGTACCTCATCCTTTTGTGGCCACATATGATTGTCCGCCAGCCATCTAGGATATATGAAGGGAGACACAAGGTCATCCTTACACTTCGTCACTCTATAATCTCTCACATCATTCTTCTCTAGGTAATTAGGAAACATGGCCTTAACATTGGCCACATAACATCCATGTCAATAGTCCTCCATCTAATTGTCCCTGATACTGTTCTAGCTAAGTTGTGATAAAATGTCTCAATGGAGGTGTCATCATATGGGTGTATGATTCAACCTTTTGAATCATACTCATAATATCAATGCGAATGGATGTTAACCTCTCCCTATTAGGGAGGACAACAATATTTTGCAGTGTCCACTCTACATGAGCTAAAGCAGCGTGCAATCTAGAAATAGTCTATTGTCTATGATTCTTCCTACTCTGGGGAGTACCATGAGATGATGTCTCTGATGCATGGTCACTATCACAATGGATTCTAGGATATGAACCACTAGATGCCATGATGTATAGATATGATAGATGATGCACAAATCTAGATAAAAATTGCAAGTGTACACATGTACATTAAATAGAATTAACTTTATAGTTCATATATACATATGTGTCGTATAAATACAAATTATACAATCAAATCAAATCTAAAATTAAGCATTAACCATATAAACCTTACAAACCTCAAGTAAATTAAAATGATTTCATTGAACCCTAAGACATTCAAATAATTACTTATTAAACACATCCCCTTAAGACATTCAAATCATTAAACATATTACAAAGCCCTTTAAAAGGTATTCAAATCATCAAATGTACACTTAAATTTTGCAACACATACATTGAACAAAAAAGATTAAAAATAATGTAAATAAAAAACAATTTCATTTCCCTAAGGAATTCAAATCATTACATAGTATGTATCCCCTTAAGATGTATTGAATTGTTACATATTACACTGATGTAGTGAAATTTAGTCTTTTAATGGTTCCATGAATAGTTCTGATTAATGTTGATGTTTAAAGGTTCTTTGAATGTCCAAAAAATTTCTAGACAACATATCATTTTAGGAAAGGAGCATGATTTCAAATTTAAATTGGTTTATTTAGAAAAGAAACTAGCATGTCATATGCATGAAATGAAAACACATGAGATATTGTAAACATATTTTCATGTTTCATCTTGCATGATAGATTGCATGAAATTGTGAAATCCGATAAATGAAAAATGATAGACATATCAAGGTTCATGTTGCATAAGAAAATGGAAAACTTGATTCTTGCATCTAGTAATATTATTACGATACACTAAGGCTATATATAAGTATTTTCAATTGAGTTTAAATTATTTATGCTTTTATGTTTAAATTATTTTCTAGTTCTCTAATGTAGTATCGATGTCATCTATAGTGTATGTGGTGAACACTGATGGAATGTTTAAGGGAGTAGATCTAAAAAGAACATGTACTAACATTTAAGCTTGTACTAATACCATGATCGAACAAAAGATGTTTTATATGAAAATATGTAAAACATTTCTTGAAGTAATCAAATATATATTTTATTGTAATATTGATATTGTGAGATATATTTCATGTATACTCATGAGATGATGTAAATGCTCTATCTGATTAATATTACATGAAGTGAGTGTATTTTGAGATAATGATATATTATAATTTATGGTTTGCATTTGAGTCTCTTTGTGAATAAAAAGGTCAGTATTGGAAATTTTGTTCTATGCTTGTATGATGTGACAAGATGGACACGATGCCTAGGTTGGTGGATTCAATAATGTTATATGAGCATTTATGCCTAGGTCACATGATTAGCTAGGGAGTGTACTATCATAAAAAGTTATCATCTATAATTAGATGATCATTTTAGCTCTATTTTAGGCTTAATAGTTTAATGATTTAAGTTTTGTTTTGGGTTTGATAGTTTGAAGATTGAAGTTTTGTTATAGGTTTGATAGTATGAAGGTTTAAGTTTTAAGGTTTAAAGTTGAAGGTTTGAGTTTTAAGCTTTAAATTTTAAGTTTTAAGTTTTAAGTTTTAAGTTTTAAGTTTTAAGTTTTAAGGTTTAAGTTTTAAGGTTTTAGCTTTTAGAATAAAATATTATTTAACTAGCAATTTTAAACCATACATGAAAAACTAAACATTTGGTACTAATATATTTTTTTAAAACTATTTTTAAACCATACATGAAAAACTAAATATTTGGTACTAATATAACATTAAAAAATCATTTTTTAACCATATAATTACAAAAAACACTTAAAAAATCAAATAAATGCTAAAAAGTGGGGCTCCTACCTCACACTTGGTCAAATGTCCTCAAGCCCCCTTCTCTTCTTCGCTAGCCCCTCACTGTGCAAATGAGGGGCTTAAACTACATTCAGGGGTTTTTATTGAGTGAGTGAGACTCGACCGAGTGGGATTCGACTGAGTCCCACTCAACTGAGTACCTCTAGCCATGTATGTGCCATTAGGCACCATTTGGTGCATATGTGTATTCGACCGAGTGCTACTCGACCAAATCCTCTGAGTTAGCCTCAACTGTGACAAGCAATTGTGCTTTTACCTTGATTATAAGATTTGATGCTTCATGTTATTGGTTTACATATCTTTTTTTGAGTAGGAATCTGATAACGATAGGTATGTACATAGGTTTTCTTCAATTTGAGGACATGATTAGACATGGTTTGAGCCTTGAAGTCTCATATGGGTGATAATTAACTATTGGTACAACATCGGTGATGATTATAATGTCATGGTTATGCAGCAATACCTTTTGTATTGACATAAACATAATGAAGTTTATGGTGATTGGTAGTGTTTTTTGATATTAGGAGGTTGTTGCTTATCTCCCTAATGATTATTTTGTTCCTTGAATATTGTACTTGGATGTGGACAAGTTTGGAAAACTAGATTGGATGTTGATTTGGTATTTGAATCATTTGGTCTATGAGATTATTCTCTTTGATATTTTGGTTTACGGTTTACTAATGTGATGATGAGTTTGCATGATTTAGTGTATATGATCTACAAGTTGTGCAATGTTGTAGGTTTTTTTTACTTACATGTTGCATAAATGAGTTATTTGTGGAGTGTATATATCCATGTGATTGGTTTAATTTGATATTTTTTGTAATGTAGAGAAATAGGGTTCACTAGCTTATGCATGCAAACTAAGAAACGAGAGTTATTTATATGTAGATTACATTTAGAATATGAAGCCACCAAGAGATAAGTTAGATTGAATAACAATTTTCTCAAGATACTCAATTTAGTACCATACTCTTAGGGCTTCTATTCCTTTGTTTCTATAAGTTATTGTTTGAGTGATTCACAAGACCAAGTGATCAAGATTTAAGCACAAGCAACTACTAATGGTTGATATAAAAAATAAAAACTTGTAGAATGTGTACAAAAATAAAAAGGAAATTGTATTGTGCATCTATATCTAAAATATAAATTGAGATTGGGAGGTTACTTTTGGGTAGGGTGTCCTTTTCCAAAAACTTATCAACCTCACAGGCTTCAAGAAATGGGATCTTGGGGCCCTGCACTAGGCTCCTCAAAAAATTGAACTATTTTGTAGAAGTCAAGGTTGCCTCAAGCGACCTTGTCCTAGGTTTCTCTGATAAAATTCTAGATCTAGGTATGTGATTATATATTGAGTTAACTTATTTTTACCATCTCTATCAAAACATGGATCTGCACACAAGAGGAGAAACATGGTGTTTGACCTTAGATGGGGGTTTTCCTTAGTCAAACCCTGAGATGAGACTCAACCCTACAATGATGATGAATTAAAATAGAAATCAAAATTGAAATGCTTGAATGTAAATAATTTAATTGAAATTATTATACCTCCAATTTATGATGAAATATTATTAGGATAAGTCCTCCATGTGTTGATTCAATAACACCATAAAACACCAATAAATCATAATAATAATAATAATTGAAGATGTCTTGGTGTAGTTTGCTATTCCTTGGATCATATATTCTCTTGAAGTAATGTATTTTGTAGATGAGAGAATGAGATATGAAGATGTAGAAATGAATTGAGAGAGAGGCCTTATATAGGGATCTCAAAGTCAAATCACCTTTTGGATGACTTAGAATTATTATTATTTTTCATCTGGGGTATTTTTGGAAAGGATAAGACTATCATGTACTATGATCCCAAATATTTGGGAAAAAATCATGGTTCAAGGTCGTCTCAGAGGGTCAAGGATGTTTGGTTAAGGTCATGACTAAAAAATCACTTGAATATTTACGGAGGTAAGATAATGGGATCTACATGCCCCCAAAATTAGTTGTGTTAAGGGAAATGATGTTTAGATGCAGGAAAACATGTCTTCAACTTTTAAATGAGGTAGGGTTTAAAATAAAGGGCACACATAGAACTAAGGGCCCAAATAATAAAGCCTTGATGTATTAAAGTGGAAAATGACTCATAATATTAATTTAAATTAATAAAGGCCCTATCATGCATAGAGGAATGCTAGATACTAAAATGATTGTTAGGAGAGTAAAATTAGGCACCCTAGTTAAATGTGTACAATTTATAAAGCTACAATTGACCTTGTTTGTGGTCATTAGTACATTGGTATTGGTTTTTTGAGATGAGAGGATTGATGATGTCTATGGTACATGGAAACTTGGTCTAGCAACTTGTAGCATGTCGTTTTATCATGATTTCATGATAGCTTGATTATTCATTGGTTATACTTTTTAATGGGTGTTTTGGACAATAGTTGCATCTTCTTGGCTTAAATATCTTGCTTGCACTTAATGTTATTGACATTGATGTTGTGTTTGTGTAGACTTGGATGATCTTTATTTAGGATATGGTTATCACAATTCCACGTATGACTCTTTATTACAGTTTAATTGATTTTTCTATAGTGTTGTGTACTCACCGAGTATATGCACAAAGATGGGGGACCCAAAAGATGCCACTTTTCTTTTTGGTCCCCCATCATGCATAGTGCATACACACTAAAGAGTGTGCACCCTATAGGGCGCATGCCCTATGGCTTGGGTTTCCCAAGTCTTAGGCTTGGGAAATCCAAAACAAAGTGCGTGTGCCCTATAGGGCATATGTGCTTTGAAAAAAGCCTTCTTAAATCTTGATGCGGGTTGGAAATCTCATTTTGCTTTCCTCAAACCCACGTTTGTAGCTAAGAAGGGCTTCCCAAGCGCGCACACACGCTTCTTTTGGCTTGTGAATCCATTGTTTTCATTCATCCACCCATCAAATGGCTCCACGGTGTTGTCAAGTTTGATGTGAAAGAAGAGGTAAGTGTTTTTACAGCCCATGCCTCTTATTTGTTTTAAAATTTTAGTTTTGTATCAATTTGTTTTGTTAAAATTTGTTTTTGTTTAAATTTGTGTGTAATGAAGATTTTAAAATCTAGTTTTTTAATTGCCAGGAAGAAATAATCTCCCTCAACCAAACCCTCCACCAAACCCTCTGTCTCCTCATGAAGAACCGAATGAAGAAACAAATGAAGAAAATGAACCTCAATTGCCTCCACCAATCGAGAAACCTCCTCCTAGAACACAAGAAAATTTGATGAACCAAATTGAAAGAGGGAAAAAAAGAATTAGAATATTTAATTACTAGGTTAAAATATTCTAGTGGTACAAATCCCAGAAGGGAAAGACTTGCAAAATCATTGGAAGCAATCTTGACCCACGTAAGCTCGGTTAGTGGGAAAATTAATTTATGGTGGGATAAAAGAGAAGAACAGAAACAATATTATGCTAATGAATTATCTTATGCGGACATAAAAAAGAAAAAAATTAGAAAAGATGACATTTGCAAGCTATTTAAAAACCAGGGGACACAGATACTCTTAGAACTACAACAAGGAGTTCCCAATTCATTGGTGCTTAAATGAAGACATTAAAAACAATTTTTGGGAGAGATGGTGGATGGTCTTTGATTCATCTCCTTGTAACAATCATGAGTTTCCTATATATTTCTTGAGGAAACTCTATTGCGAGTGTGTACTCAAGGAGGTGCCTAATTATTTTGACTATCTAGATTCTCAGGGTAGAGGAGGGGGGTCATCATTTGATCGAGCGGGGGCACATCGTGACCCTAACACACCTAGGGTTCCTATTGACAAGCCACAGGTGGATCATGTTACTATTCCTTCCGTTGTGAAGGAACATGTAGAGGCGGACACACTAGGCATGATTAGTGCTCTGACATAGATTCTCATTCAGTGTGCCACTCCTTTAGTTGAGGGTGACCATGGTCAATCTTCGAGGGGGCATATTTGTCAGTCATGTGGATGCTTGTGCACATTTGGTACTGGTGAGAGAGAGGAAGAGGATCCTGGAATGATGACTAATAGCTTTCTAAATATGACATTTGGCATTGACACACAGGTAAATAATTCCAAGTTCATTAAATTTCTTTGATCATATTTCATTTATAAAAGAATAACTAATTAATTTAGTATCTATTGATTATGATGAAAATTTAGGGCAAGAGTGTCAGTGGTGGTGGTAGTGGCAGTGGCAATGATCCCAATGTCCCCTTCTACACATCGTCGTCAGTTCCACAAGTATGTATCGAATAAAATATTTTAATTAATATATTTGATTATTATGTAATTATATGAATAATTGTATCATAACTTATTGTGCATGTGCATTAGACGTTCACTCATGGACCATCGACGTTCACAATAGATAGGGAAGGGCATCGTGCCACTTTCCTTAAGGTATCTTTATTTACATGTTAACTTGATTTACTTGATTATATTTAATTAATAAATGAATGAATAACTAAATTACTACACAAATTATGATCAAAATCCAGAGGCACAATGATCACATTCTTTCACCTGGCTTTGTGATTCCATCATTGAGTCAACAGGTATATATGTAATAATGCATTATAATTAACATGTCAGTAGTACGTTCTTATATGAATGGTTATCTTATAATTTTCCGTGTACATGTGCACTAGTTTAATGTTGGAGCTTTGAATTTGACACCGCACATCAAAGGATGCGGTGGAACCTTCACGAAGGTATCATTTACTCATTAGTAGGGTTGTAAAAAATATATGTAATCTTGATAACTGCATAATACTTTTTTTGTTTCATTTTCAGTTATTGACAACAAAGACTCCTCCTTCTGTCTGTGATACTTTGGATCGTGGAGTAGCTGTAGTAGTAGCTAGTTCTGAAGCACTGACTGAGGTATGAAAGAGATCACTTAATTTTAATTGTTATTTTAATAGTTTGTATTGAATTTTTGAATGATATTCATGTATGTATTTTAATTATTATTTTGATCATTGTTGTAGGGACATATTACTCCAGATCACCAGCATGCACCTTCAGTGGATGAACATAGTGACTATTTGCTAGTGATAAGCAAATATTCAATTTTATGTCATTGTATAATTCAATTTTGATGTATATTAGTTATTGATGCTTAATTTTTTTTTATCAGCTCGAGCTATAGAAGAGTCTAGATAGGATGACAAGTGAGTGCACTCAGAAGACTACAACATCCACTGCATCTCCATTGACACGATGATCGAAGATAGCTCGAGACTTGTTTTCTTCCCCTAGCAGGAAAGGACTAGATTAGGGATATGGATTGTATGCCTATATGGCATTAGTGGACATATTTTTTGTATATTATATAAGTGATACATTGTACATCCATTTGGCCTTCAGGAAGCTAGTTTAACTATATTGAATATATTCAATGGATGACATTATTGGACATATATATTTGGCTTCATGCCCTACGAATATTTATTTTTAATATTTTAGGTATACAATTCATGTGTTTGGTGTATTGATATATACTAATTTATGTTTATGTGGATGTCTTATGCTTTGTAAATTTCCCATGCCTTATAGTTATGCTTGTATGTTTATCGATGTATGTTTAACTTGCTGACTGTGCTACAAATGCCAGTCACTATTCTCAATAACAGTCAATTCCTTGAATGTAATAATAACAAAAGCAATGAAATGAATGTAGAAATGTATAAATATAATATAAGGCAATATTTCTATGTCACAACCTATCCAAGATCATGTGGAATCAAACATTTATATTCATTGGTGTGTTCCATGTTCCACAGGACAGACAATATAAAGACATGACCTCGAATAGGTGAGGCAACATATGGCAAGGTTGTTGTCTATTGACCCCAATACCAGACCTATTTTGATCTATGGGTACCCTAATGTTGGCAAGAGTTCTTTTATTAATAAGATAACTATGGCAGATGTGGATGTGCAACCTTATGCTTTTACAAACTAACTTCTAATTGTCCCCTAACTGACTAATTGTTAATGAAGAACACTAGAATACATATTTGCACTCATCCTACTGCTCGTCCTAGAGTCATCGGCGGTGTTTGAATGATTGTGTGTGCCAAAAAAGGTTGTCAATAGCATTTATTCGACCATTCAAAGTTGTTGGAACAAACAGTTCAATGCTACGATTGACGGTTTGAAAGATACACAATGTTGGCCATTTGAACTAACAAACACTGTGAGTTATGACATTGACTGAGAATGTGTTGCCAAATATAAATGAACTTGAATCTCTGAAAACTGAGATAGGCTATTGTAGGCCTTGGCAACATGGTATCATAACACCTGATAGATTGATGCTACCTTGCACGAGCTTCGAGATATGACCCCGCAAAGATCATTGATTTCATGCTTAAGGGACCTTGAGAGACACTTCAGCTCAGAGTCACCCGCGGGGTTTGAACGACTATGTGTGTCGAACGAGGTTTCCCCTAGTGTTTACCTAGCCATTCGAAGCTGTTGGATTAGACAGTTTGATGCTACGACCGATGATTGAAAAGATACGCAATGTTGGTCATTTGAACTAAGGAACACTGTGAGTTTTGACATCAACCGAGAATGTGTTTCCAAATATAAACAAACTTGACTCTCTAAAAATTGAGATAGGCTATTGTAGGCCTTGGCAAAATAGTCTTGTAGCACCTGACGGATCGATGCTACCTTGTACGAGCTCTGAGATATGACCCTGCAAAGATCATTGATTTCATGCTTTTGGGACCTTGAGGGACACTTTGGCCTAGAGTCGTCGATGGGGTTTGAACGATTGTGCATGTCAAACAAGGTTTCCCCTAGCGTTTACCCAGCCATTCAAAGCTATTGGAATAGACGGTTTGATGATATGATCAATAGTTGGAAAGATATGCAATGTTGGTCATTTGAACTGAGGAACACTATGAGTTCTGACATCAACTGAGAATGTGTTTCCAAATATAAATGAACTTGAATCTTTGAAAACCAAGACAGGCTATTGTAGGCCTCGACAACACGGTCTCATACCACCTGGCAGATCGGTGCTACCTCACACAAGCTCTAAGATATGACCCCGCAAAGATCGCTGATTTCATGCTTTTGGGACCTTGAGGGACACTTTAGCTCAGAGTCATCGATGGGGTTTGAGTGACTGTGTGTGCTGAACAAGGTTGCCCCTAGCGTTTACCCAACCATTCAGAGCTGTTGGAATAGACGGTTTGATGCTACGACCGACAGTTTGAAAGATACACAATGTTGGTTGTTTGAACTAAGGAACACTTTGAGTTCTGACATCAACTGAGAATGTGTTTCCAAATTCAAACGAACATGAATCTTTGAAAATTGAGATAGGCTATTGTAGGCCTTAGCAACATGGTCCCGTAGCACTTGATAGATCGATGCTACTTTGTACGAGCTCTGAGATATGACCCAGCAAAGATTGTTGATTTCATGCTGAAGGGACCTTGAGGGACACTTCAGCCTGGAGTTGTCGTTAGGGATCGAACAACCGTGTGTGCCAAACAAGGTTACCACTAGCATTTACCTAGCCATTCAGAGCTATTGGAATAGATGGTTCCATGCTACGACTGACGGTTGGAAAGATATACAACATTGGTCATTTGAACTAAGGAACACTTTGAGTTCTGACATAGATCGAGAATGTGTTGCTGATTTTAAATGAACTTGAATCTCTGAAAACTGAGACAGGTCATTGGAGGTCTCAGCAACATGGTCATGTAGCATCTGATGGATTGATGCTACCTCACACGAGCTCCGAGATATGACCCCGCAAAGATCATTGATTTCATGTTGAAGGGACCTTGATGGACACTTCGGCACAGAGTCGTCAGCGGGGATCGAACGATCGTGTGTACCAAATGAGGTTGCCACTAGTGTTTACTCGGCCATTCAAAGTTGTTGGAATAGATGGTTCTATGATATGACCTATGGTTGGAAAGATACGCAACGTTGGCCGTTTGAACTAAGGAACACTTTGAGTTTTGACATCGACTAAGGATGTGTTGTTGATTTTAAACGAACTTAAATCTCTGAAAACTGAGACAGGCTATTGTAGGCCTCAGCAACATGGTCTCATAGCACCTAATAGATTGATGCTACCTCACATGAGCTCCGAGATATGACCCTGCAAAGATTGTCAATTTCATGCAAAAGGGACCTTGAGGGACACTTCAGCCTGGAGTCATTGGCGGCGTTCGAACAACTATGTGTGTTGAACGAGGTTGCCCCTAGCATTTACCTAGCTATTTAGAGCTATTGGAATAGATGGTTTAATGCTATGACCGACTGTTTGAAAGATACACAATGTTGACCATTTGAATTGAGGAACACTTTGAGTTTTGGCATCGACCGAGAATGTGTTGCCAATTTTAAACAAAGTTGAATCTATTAAAACCGAGATAGGCTTGTGTAGGCCCTAGCAACATGGTCCCGTAGCAACTGATGGATCGATGCTACCTCACACAAGCTCTAAGATATGACCCCACAAAAGTTGTCAATTTCATGCTGAATGGACCTTGAGGGACACTTCAGCCTGGAGTTGTCAGCGGGGATCGAATGACTATGCATGGCGAATGAGGTTTCCACTAGTGTTTAACCAACCATTTGGAGTTGTTGGAACAGATAGTTCGATGGTATGACTGACGGTTGGAAAGATACACAATGTTGGCCATTTGAATTGAGGAACACTTTGAAATCTAACATCGACCAAGAATGTGTTGCCAAATTTAAATGAAATTGAATCTCTAAAAATTGAGACAAGATTTTTTAGGCCCTGGTAACATGGTCCCATAGCAACTGATGAATTGATGTTACCTCACACGAGCTTCGAGATATGACCCCACAAATATTTCTGATTCATGTTGAAGGGACCTTGAGGAACACTTTGGCCTGGAGTTGTCGGTGGGGATCAAACAACTGTGTGTGGTGAACGAGGTTTCCACTAGCATTTACCCAGCCATTCAAAGTTGTTAGAACAGATGGTTTGATGCTATGACCGATGGTTGGAAAGATATGCAATGTTGGCCGTTTGAACTAAGGAACACTTTGAGTTTTGACATCGACCGTGAATGTGTTGCCAAATTTAAATGAAATTGAATCTTTGAAAATTGAGATAGGTTATTGTAGGCCTCGGCAACATGGTCCCATAGAAACTGATAGATTGATGCTACCTCGCATGAGCTCTGAGATATGACCCTGCAAAGATCACCAATTTCATGGTGAAAGGACCTTGAGGGACACTCCGGCCCAGAGTCATCGGCAGGGATCGAACGACTATGCGTGGTGAATGAGGTTGCCATTAGTGTTTACCTAACCATTCAGAGCTATTGGAATAGATGGTTCAATGCTACAACCGACGGTTGGAAACATTGGTCATTTGAACTGAGGAACACTTTGAGTTTTGACATCGATCACGAATGCGTTGCCAAATTTAAACAAAATTGAATCTCTAAAAAATGAGATAGGCTATTGTAGGCCCCAGAAACATAGTCTTGTAGCAACTAATGGATTAATGCTACCTTGCATGAGCTCCGAGATATGACCCCGCAAGGATCACTGATTTCATACTGAAGGGACCTTGAGCGACACTTTGGCCCAGAGTCATTGACGAGGATCAAATGACTGTGCATGGTGAAAAAAGTTTCCACTAGCATTTACCTGACCATTTGGAGCTTTTTGAATAGATGGTTCGATGCTACGATCGATGATTGGAAAGATACGCAACATTGGTCGTTTGAACTGAGGAACACTTTGAGTTCTAACATCGACTGAGAATGTGTCACCAAATTTAAATGAAATTGAATCTCTAAAAACTAAGACAAGTTATTGTAGGCCCCGGAAACATAGTCTCATAGCAATTGATAGATCAATGTTACCTTGCATGAGCTCCGAGATATGACCCCGCAAAGATCACTGACTTCATGCTTAAACGAGCTTGAGGGACACTTCAGCCCAAAGTCGTCAGCGGGGATCGAATGACTATGCGTGGTGAATGATGTTTCCACTAGTGTTTACCTGACCATTCAGAGCTATTGGAACAACTGATTCGATGCTACGACAAATGGTTTGAAAGATATGCAATGTTGGTCATTTGAACTAAGGAACACTATGAGTTCTGACATCAACCGAGAATGTGTTGTTGATTTTAAACAAAGTTGAATTTTTTTAAATTGAGATAGAATTTTGTAGGCCCCGACAACACGGTCTCATAGCAATTAACGGATCAATGCTACCTCCCATGAGCTCTGAGATATGACCCCGCAAAGATCGTCGATTTCATGTTGAAGGGACCTTGAGGGACACTTTGGCTCGGAGTCATCGGCGGCGATCGAACGACTGTGCATGGTGAATGAGGTTTCCACTAGCATTTACCTAGCCATTCATAATGTTGGAACATACAGTTTGATGCTAAGACTGATGGTTGGAAGGATACGCAATGTTGGCCATTTGAACTAAAGAACACTTTGAGTTCTGACATCGACCAAGAATGTGTTGCCGATTTTAAATGAATTTGAATCTCTGAAAACTAAGATAGGTTATTGTAGGCCCCGACAACACGGTCCCATAGCAACTAATGGATTGATGCTACCTTGCACGAGCTCCAAGAGATGACCCCACAAAGATCAATGATTTCATGCTTAAGGGACCTTGAGGGACACTTCAGCTCGGAGTCATCAGCAGGGATCGAATGACTATGCATGGCGAATGAGGTTGCCACTAGCGTTTACCCAGCCATTCAAAGTTGTTGGAATGGATGGTTCATTGCTATGACTGATGGTTGGAAGGATACACAACATTGGCCGTTTGAACTGAGGAACACTTTGAGGTCTAACATTGACCAAGAATGTGTTGTCAAATTTAAACAAACTTGAATCTTTGAAAACTGAGATAGGCTTTTGTAGGCCCTGGCAACATGGTCTTGTATCACCTAATGGATCGATGATACCTCACACGAGCTCTAAGATATGAGCCTGCAAAGATTTCTAATTTTATGCTGAAGGGACCTTGAGGGACACTTCAGCCCGTAGTCGTCGGCCAGGATCGAATGACTATGCGTGGTGAATGAGGTTGCCACTAGTGTCTACCCGACCATTCAGAGTTTTTGGAATAGACAGATTGATGCTACGAACGACGGTTGGAAGGATACACAATGTTGGCCATTTAAACTGAGGAACACTATGACTTCTGACATCGACAGAGAATGTGTTGCCGAATTTAAACGAAGTTGAATCTCTCAAAACCAAGATAGGATTTTGAAGGCCCAGGAAACACGGTCTCGTATCAACTGACAGATTGATGCTACCTTGCATGAGCTCTAAGATATGACCCCGCAAATATCACTGATTTCATGCTTAAGCGAGCTTGAGGGACACTTCGGCCCAGAGTTGTCGGCGGTGATCAAACGACTATGCGTGGCAAATGAGTTTGCCACTAGTGTTTACCTAGTCATTTGGAGTTTTTGGAATAGACGGATCAATGCTATGAACGATGGTTGGAAGGATACACAATGTTGGCCGTTTGAATTGAGGAACATTGTGATGTTTGACATCGACCGAGAATGTGTTGCCGATTTTAATCAAAGTTGAATCTCTCAAAACTAAGACAGGCTTTTGTAGGCCCCGACAACACGGTCATGTAGCACCTAACAGATTGATACTACCTTGCATGATCTCCAAGATATGACCCTGCAAAGATTGTTGATTTCATGATTAAGGACCTTGAGGGACACTTTGGCCCAGAGTCATCGGCGGGGATCGAATGACTGTGCGTGGCAAATGAGGTTGCCACTAGTGTTTAACCAACCATTCAAAGCTGTTGGAATAGACGGTTCGATGCTACAACTGATGGTTGGAAGGATATGCAACGTTGGCTGTTTGAACTGAGAAACACTGTGAGTTTTGACATCGACTGAGAATGTGTTACTGATTTTAAATGAAGTTGAATCTTTGAAAACTGAGACAAGTGTTTGTAGGCCCTAACAACATGGTCTTTTAGCAACTGAGTAAGGTCCTGGATAGGGACATTACAGATCCACACATTATTCAGTAGATACCTCGAAGAACCCACATACATGGGAGTAGGTATGACCTTGGTACTATCGGCGTTAATGATAAATTTTATCTTTTAGCTATTAATTTTTTGTCTTTTTTCCTGTATGATGCTTTTGTATACAAATTGTGGATATTCTCTGGGAAACTTTTCATTTTTTCCTATAGGATGCCTTTGTATACAATTTTTGGAGAATCTTTGTTAAAGAGTAGGTAAGGATGGCTAAGTTGAGTGTAGCAGAGAGGGAGAGGACTAAATTGAGAGAGCGAAGGCGGAGAGCGATAATGAAAAAAATATTTCAGGGCTTGCCGAAATATGGAAATTATAATCTTCCTCCCAGAGTAGACATTAATGAAGTTCTTCGTGCCTTAGCAAAGGAAGCTGACTGGATTGTTGAAGCTGACAGTACTACATATAGAAATGCGGTATTGTTGAAGCTAACAATACTACATATAGAGGAAGTCAGCTGGATTGTTTTCAACATGTCACGGTTTGGGGTTCCTAAGTCACTGTTTTGATTGGAATCCAATAAAGATGAGCATCATCCCATGAAAGTAAAGGCCTGACTTTCATGGAATGAGCATATCTAACATGTATAATACAAATCTAATGCTTTGGTGTGCATACAAGTGAAAGAAGAAGTGAACACAGTCAGCAAATGGTGGAAAATACATTGAATTTCATGGCAAGGGTATAGCACCAGAAGATTGGTCTTAAGGATAGGGATATCTGATCATTTAGATCATCTTATACTGTTCATTTAAAGTTTAATCAATAATCGTTTGAACCTGGAAGTGATTGGAGGGCACTGATTTGAGAAACCCTTGGTTTAAGGGTTTGAAGAGACCAAATTTGGGGTTTTTTGGGGTTATAGGAGGTCTACGTATAATTCCTTTGGTATTTAGAGGTTTTATGACATAATAAGACACTATAGTTTGAAGTCTTGGGGTTAATTATTTCATATAGTTCCTTTGTTAAATCACTCACTTTTCATGCATTTTTGGATCCATAGGGGTGAGCAGAAGTACACGCTCCAAAAAAACCATATATTTCCTTTGGATATGACAATGTACTAAGAAAAGGGTACTCAAAAAAATAATTTTTTTGATTAGTCCTTTGGAAAGTTTCAGAGATAAGTGGCATTTTCCTTTGTTGTAGGGCTACTAGACAGGGAAATTCATTGATCCATCCCCTTTATGTATTTTTTGTCACTTAGGGATAGATCCAAACCTTGTAACTTAGTATTCTAACATTGGAAATGTAGGAAAGAAGAATATTTTGCAAGTTGAGAGTGATTGAAGGAGTTTGATGAGTTTGAAGGGTGCATAAGGGTCATGAAATTGGTGCAAGGGTACAACAGTAGATGTTCTAGCCTTTGGAGGGGGGTATTTTATGCATGAATCCATCATAGGATGGTCAAATGATGGTGAATCAACTTTGGTTCAGTTTCTATGGTGCCGGGAGATGAGACATTGGGCGAGCCCTAGTTTCTAGGGGGTTTTGGGACAAATTTGGGGCTTTTACATCTAGAAGTGTCAAATATTCAAATTGATGGTAGAATCCTCTAATTAGAGTCATTTTAAGACACTGTTGAAAGTGGAAAGGTTTGGGAGTGAGTCCTTAATAGGGTTGGTTTGTTAATTGAGCCTATTAGGCCTAGTTGGGAAACATGAATTAGCAATTTTAAGGTGTGATGTTCCAAAACACATAGTCTTTGTTTTGACATATGTTATGCAACTTGAAAAAGGGTGTTAAAATACTTTGATCACCATTTGAAGAGGTTATCAATAATTTGATTGATGGAACTAATTGGTAAGCTTAAACAAGCATTAACCAAGAACTTGTTTGATATGGTGGATATGGAGTTGTTGAAGGAAACCTAAGGTGTGGAGTCTTAAAGCAGATGGTATGAAAGGAGAGAATGAAGTAAAGGATTCTCCAAAGATGAGAAAAGAAAAGAAAGTGATGTTCAAGTCCACAAAGGATTAAACAATCAAAGCAATGAAATCTAAGAATAAGAAGAAGAAGAGGAAGAGAAGTGTGGGAAGTTACAAAAGGTTTATATACAAGGTGTTGAAACAAGTGCATCCCTCCAAGGGAATATCCAGTGTTGACTTGAATTGAGTTGGTTCCTTAAGGCTCTTCCATGGCCTTCCAAGTATTATGTGCCTGCAAGTCATTGGCATAACAACATAAAGTTTTTTTTATTAATAATGAGAAATATTTTTACAACTCAGCTCAATAGGAGCACTGGAGGAAAGAGCTAAGCAGAAAAAACCTTCTGGTATTGCCCCAAAAAATAGAAGAGAAATGTTGTCATTAAATCTTACAAACTTCCCGTTATACATACGGGGTAGTGCATGAGCAATTTATAGTCCACCCAATTTAGAATGCTCTATAAATTTGACATGTTACAATATTTTGTATCTCCATATAGTCCAATGAACCAATTGGGTCTGGCCTACCCTTGATTCTCTCAAGTATTGCCTCATGGTCTGACTCACAAACCTTCCAAAGAGTTTTATTATGCGGTCTTCCCCCACATCTGATCAAGTGGACATTTGATGCAACTACTAGGTTTGAATAATGAAGAATCTTTATGTGTGTCTCCCAATCCTCAAACAACCACAACCTAGGGTTCTTTATAGCATACCGTCTGAGCCATGTACCAGTTACAACCACTGCTCCTATAGGGTATTCTAATTCTTCACCATCGATAACCGAGTGATCCAATTTCTTTTTTGCCTCAACACAACAACACAACTAATAATTTGTCCCTTCTTCATTGTCTTCAGGTGCAATAACAACAAAAACATGGCCTGTAATGATATAAACATAATGAGGACATTAGTTTACTGAATATTTATGATAAAGTACTAAATTTGAGATTATTTGTATGTGGAAAATTTTACCTAGTTGTACTAGATCAGATAAGTGATCAAAGTCAATGGATGATTCTATTTCTGTCAATTGTAGTGATTCATAGGGATGATAGGAGGCAAGTGGACTCAAAATATGTGTATACCATTTGTCAAACCATTCCTTTGACTCACACCCATCCCAATCTTCATCTACACATGATGAACAAAAGTGCACCATATGTTGTGTGTGGATACTCCATGAACCTGCATTACAAATTCTAAAAGAGTGTAGCTCACTCGATCCTATCAATGTACAACAATCCTCATATGGTGCAATGTTAGTTTCATCCATCAACCAAAAATATCTATGAACTGTAGACTCACCTTCATTACCTGGACCCATTATAGCATTACACCACTGGACAATACATCCTGCATCTGCCAATGTTGCTTTCTCTTTGTACTTTAATTCTTCATGTGCTAAGGCTCTTTTAATACATGCACCTGCACCATCATGCTCTCCCTTTCCATGACCAGCCTCTGTGAAATTTCACATATATTGAATTTTAGTAATCTTAAGCATCCTGCACAACCAATAAAACATTTGAGAATTCTTGAATTGTGATACACAATTATCTGACCATATGATATGTCAATGATATTTTATGCCCCTTTTTGCCAAATGACCATAAAATAGTTGAAAGAAACCGTGTACAAACTCTGTAGAATGTGAGTAATCATCACTAATATAAAAATGATACTCCCTCAATATCTTCATGTTCTCCTCTGTATTGTCTGGTGCATGCATGAATGCTATATGAACAAATATAGCAACCTGTTGAGAGTTTTAATACTTTGCTTGCACCTCATTCTGTGGTTGTAGTGTGTAGTTCTCTGCAAAGTCCACAACTGAAACAATGGTATCCAGTGGGAATGTGTCTTTGTACAACTTGAATTGCATATCCAACCATCATGCTCTATGTGTATGCCTTGCATACTCAAATAATTTTTTTACAAAAAATGTCCATGAACTGATACATTGAAATTTTTTCAATTACTAAATCACATATTTTAGCCTCTTTTCCATCTTTTAGATTGTATGTCACGGTCTTATATTTTCCAAATTCTACTATTTCATTACCAATTGCATGTGTACTCTCCATATCTTGACAAATTGGCAAATGTTGCAAACCTCTGCAATCTATGCATGTACCATTCAAGCATGACAGCTTATAAAATTGTTGACCATCCACTCTTTCACATAAAATGGTAGATATTAATTCCCTTGAAGATCTAGGTGGGACATTTATGTTACAATCCTGCAAAACATTGTTAGAGTGCAAATCTACATATGTATTCCTATAAACTTCAAAATGGTTAGAAAATTCAATATGTACCCTACAACAACAAGTTGTGTGTGTGTGATTTATCTTCACATAAAAAGGTTTACA
Source organism: Chamaecyparis obtusa (assembly GCA_027943335.1). Classification (NCBI taxonomy): domain Eukaryota; kingdom Viridiplantae; phylum Streptophyta; class Pinopsida; order Cupressales; family Cupressaceae; genus Chamaecyparis; species Chamaecyparis obtusa. The sequence continues at coordinate 1,404,937 of BSBK01003830.1, read as the reverse complement.
CATTTCAAAATATCTCTGACTAATTTTAATTTGAGGATACATATGCATAAATTTTGCAAAGAATTGTGTTTGAGTTGAATCCAAAAAATGTTTTGGATGTGGAACACGAATTTGACTACCAATCCTCCTTCTTACAACATCTCTTTGATTAGGAGATACTCGTGTATTATTCTTCCAAAAATTTTCAATCAAGGATTTCAAAGCTTCAACAATTGCTTTATCTTTTCGCGGTAGTCTATCAGAAAATGTCTATAACTCATTGCTATTTGGATCTTCCTCTCTTTGATGCCTTCCCAAGGCTCTCATTAGAGACTTTCTACTTATTTTTGATATTTTCCTATCTTTCTAATGAGTCGATATTTCTTCATTTGAGTGCTTACTATCATTGATGTAAGTACATGTCGTGTGACATTACTATCTTTCGTGCATGATGTAGAACCCACACTCTCATATGCAGTCATTAGATTCTTTACAATAGCTTTTTCACTTGACCCATCCATCGTTCTTAGCCCAAGAATCTTCATGATGGGCCTAAATTTTAGATTTCTCATCATTTCAACAAATAGTTGACATCTTCTTGGTCATGTTTAAATTCTCAAAAAATGATCTCCAAATACGATTAGCATTTATTTGACAAGTACGCTTGGGAATCTTGTCAGGCATTGCTTGCAAAATGTTAGTATCAATATCAATCAAATATTTTGGCTTTCTATAAATAATTCTAGGAGCATCAAAAATATTATGTGTGAATTGCGTACCATCTTGAGTGCCTTCAACATGAGACGATGTTGTGCCTACACCTTGGGATGTAGATAATGGTGTGCCTTCAACATGATATAATTGTGTACCTCCACTTTGAGATGTAGACAATGGTGTGCCTTCAACATGATACAAGGGTGTGCCCACACCTTCGGAAGTAGAAAATGGTGTGCCTTCAACATGATACATTGGTGTGCCTCCAACATTGGATGATGATGTCTCTTGAACTTGGGAACTCATAGATGATGTCCCTGCATCTTCATAATTCAATTGTCTTGTTGCACGCAAGTTTCTCATTCATTGTCTTTTTGTTTCCAATTCCAATTCTCTCTTACTTTGTATTTATGTTTCATGTTCCTCATCCAAAGAAAAATCTTCTTCTATGGTATCTAATTTTTTTTGTTCACGAAGTTGTCCCATTCTTTCCCTTTTCTTCTCTTTGTCTCTTTCATGCTCTTTCGGTGTTAAATTCTTTGCTCTTTTCCTTGGCATGATGATGATTTCTACATATGAATTGATTACAATTTTAAAAATATAATATAAATGTAAAAAAATAAGTCAAATTATAATATAAACCTCTTACAATATGATAAATTATAATATAAATTTATTACAATTATATCAAATTATGTATTGAACAAGTCTATATCATACCAATTATAAACCAAAACACTCTTTATTCACATTTAACATGTAAAAAACTAAAAAACTTACCTCAATCGATAAATTTAGGTGATAATGATTGACTTTCACAATTTGATGTTGATTTTTAAACAAAAAGATGGTGCAAATTGATAGAATATGCTTCTTTGTCACTATCAACACCATGAAAAGTGAATACTTGTCAGATAACACACAGAACTCAGACAACAATAGAAAAAGTGGGCCTCTTTCATGAGATCCTTGGCAAAGAAGACCGTTTATTTTAGTTTTGCATAGCATGAGCGCGCTATGGCGCGTGCACCCTATGCAAAACTAAAAAGTGTTATGAATACTCTTGAATAGGGCATGCACCCTATGTAAAACAAGAAAAAGGGAAAATATAAAGGGTATGGGGGAGAGAGAGAGAGAGAGAGAGAGAGAGAGAGAGAGAGAGAGAGAGAGAGAGAGAGAGAGAGAGAGAGTAGGAAGGTGGGAGAGAGCATGTGTGTGAGAGAGAGAGAGAGGGAATATAGAGGGTAGGAAGGTAGGAGAGAGCATATGTGTGTGTGAGAGAGAGAGAGAGGGGGTGAAAGATGGTAAGAAGGGAAAATATAGAGGATATGATGGGGTAGAGAGAGAGAATATGGGTAGGGAGAGAGAGAGTGCTCTCTCTCTCTCTTTTTATCTCTCTCTCTCTCCCTCTCCCTCTCTCTCTCTCTTCCTCTCACTCTGACTATTTCTCATCACTATTTAAATCTATGAATTAAATAGAGTGCATGCCCTATAAGATGAGTCCACTACTGAAATCCATGACTTCCATAGGGCATGCGCCCTATAGGGCTCATGCGCTTTGTAAGGCATTGAAATTTACCAATCCTAAGGCTTGGCTTTGCCTTGGAGATCCAACCCAAAGGCTTGGACGATTGAAATAGTCCCGAGACATGTTTTCCAACAGACATACAAAAAAATGACATCTTTTTTTGTGTGCTCTTGGTCAAGTTTACTCATGGCTCAAGAACGTAAAAATCAGACGACATGATATTGTAGATCTCTTTGTTAGCTATCTAAGCATATAATTTATTTTGAATTCTGATTATGTTAATTTTTTCAACTCTAATTTCTTTTTTTTGTATGTCCATTTTTTGTAAAAAACCAACATGTAGTATTTTGGGCATAGATTTTGGCCCGTTCATCAAATTTTGCAACAAGTTACATTTTTAGAAACTAGACTCCATTCTACACACTTTTAAAAAAAAAAGAAAATTTGATTTTCGATTAGTTTTAAATGATTTCTAGGGGGTGCACACATAAATTTCATGTTTTCAGGATGTGTGCACTTCGTAAATTCATAACAAATTATATATTCATCAAAAAATTACCAAAAAATTATGGGATAAACTATGTGGTGTTAGCTAACTTCTCACTGAAGTGATTAAAAAAATTCAAAAAAAAGTTAACATTTTAGGGGGAGCACACCAAATGCTATGTTATGTTTTTTCACCAAAAATAGGACCACTTTTTGTGCTCCCCCTTTTTTAGGGCCTTAATCTGCACCATTTTCAAAATAAGTTAGTAGTTTAGGAACTAGATTCAGAGTATTACAACTCTTGTTTTTGTCGCATCTTAAACTTTTGAGTCTAACTATCTTCAATTTCTTGTTGAAGTTCAGAGTTTGTTGATTTCAGGAAAAAAGTGGCATCTTATACCCCCTTTTTGGTCCCCCGTCTTTGTGCACTTACCCCACTGTTGAATGATGGATAACCTTCTTTAGTGTTGCAGATATTTGGAGGATTCATTAGATCTTGTTGCTACATAAGAGTCATTGACATTTTTTGGTTCGCCAGTAGGAGATGTTTATCATCATGTTGATTAGAGATGTTGACATCTTGGATGGCTCATGGAGTCTTTATTTTACATGTTCTATATGTTTTGAAATTTATCATATTTTCTATTATGTCATGGTTTACTCTTGATACATTTTTAGAGGCATGTTATGTTCATTAGAGAATATGTTATTCATTTGTCGAGATAGTTAGATCATGTTGTCATGTTTATGTTTTTTATTCTTAAGTTGGATATATGATATTGATCTTGGTGGTTCTCTTTATATTGGGTACTTGATCATTTTCTTGATACTTTATGAGGGTGTTACTTTGCATTTGGAGTTTGACATGGATTTCAAGATCGGTTATATGTGCTCATAGATACATGGAGACATAGGTGAGGTTGGAGTTCTCTTGTGTCTAGAGTTATATGTTGAGATAGTTGATGGTTTTAGCAAGAAGATCAAGGAGCTTTCACCTCATATACAATTTAGAGGAGATTGTTCATAGAGTGAGTCATTATGACTTTGATATCTTGATGAGCATTCTCATTATCTACTCTTGGTCTACTTGATATTTTACTACTTGAGAGGTAATGCCATTGTTCCATTCAGTTGGATTATTTTTTATCCTTATCTTTCATAGATTTGGATCTTGAGCTATAGATATTGTTTTTTTCTCAAGAATTACTTTGAGAGATGTTTGACATTAATTATCTCCTTGTACATATATTTTTATTATGACATCATTATGAGGATATTAGGAGATGGTTTATTGGGATGATTTCCTTTATCAAAATGACTATTGTGAGTTTGATCTTCTTGGTTATGAGAGGCTTACATCCATGTTGGCATTATATGATACATGCTTGTTTGATATAAAAGATTGAACAGGTTGGGTGTTGTTACAAATTTTTATTTGGGGTATTTTGGAGGAGGTAATACTTGACACAATGTTTCTCCTTTGAGGTGTTGGTACAAGGACATGTTATGGTTTACTAGTTTTCTCTCTTCATTCTATGGTTTCTTCTATGAGATTCATGATTATATGATTTGGAGGGATGGTTACATATTGTGAGAGTGTGTGCAACTATGTTGGTTGCATGCATGGATCATTTTGATTATTTTTGGTACTTCATGTTTTGATTTACTTATCACACCTTGATATGAGCATTGATTGGTAGACTTGATATGCTTTGAGCTTCATTTTAGACTTGGTATTACTCATGCAGTGAGAGTTCCTATTTATATGTATGTTCATCATTGACAAGTTTGATATAAGGAGCTTGATTTTGGTTTACGGGGTTGATATGATGTTGGTATGAGTTTACTAATGTTGATTATACCTAGGAGGTATGGATGGTTGCATGTATTAACATGTGTTATAGATCTTAGTTTTTATCTTGTGGGTTTTTTTCCCTATATAAAAATAGTTTTAAGTTTTTTTTGTCACATTGGATTCGACACTTATGTTCTTCGATTAGTACATCTTCACCTTAACTTGTTCATTTTATTCTATATGTGACATGTTGGATGATGTGAGGAGTTCTTGTTTGAGATGTTTTTCACTTGGTTTTATTGCATGTATCTTGATGGAGCACAAGAACATGGTGGAGATCCATATGGTTACATGTATGGCTATGATGATGCATTTCATTGATTGACCCTTACACAATGTTTACAACAAGTACAAGAATGTCGGGATGAGTTGTTGTACATGTTGCATAATGTTTGCAATATTATATTATTATTATGTTGTGTTGGGCCTAAGGGAACTTAGATGGACCTGTGTCACTAGACATGAACATTCTTGAGGCCACTTTATGTGTTGTATTGTAACATTAAGAACTATACTTAATATAAGTGTCATATTGGGATATGATATTGTATTTATTTAATATTGGGAAAAGATATTTCATAAAGTAAAAAATTAATACACTATAATAAATGAGGGGTCAATGTCATTGTGTGCACATGGTTTACTTTACCACTAGTTGTATTTTTTGTAAGCTTGTTTCTATAAATGTAAGTACATGTTAGTGGTTTGAGTTGGCTAGTTGAATGGGTTGTCATTATTGAGTATCTTGAAGTTTTCATAGATGAAACATGGCAAGAGATGTGTAGATAAATTCTTGGACACATGGAGAATGCATTGGAGAGCTTGAGGTTTCAAAAGTATTCATTATAACTTTGTAAGTGCATGTATTGTTTTATGACTAAATAATACAATGGAGTATGGATGGTTTTGGAGGCTGAATTTTTTCCTCTCATGAGGGTTTTCCCAGGGTATATCTTGTGTAATCTTGTGGCTTGTCTATTTGATCTTTGCGTAATGATAATTTTGTAAGATTGTGTGTATGCTTGTCTCTCATAGGTTATGTAGGAAATGGATTAAATATTATTATGTATGAAGAATTACTTCCTAACAAATAGCTAGAGAATTAGGGAGTTCAGAGATAGGGAATTAGGATTTAGAATTAATTTATGCATGTAAATTTGTAATAAGCTTGTGGTGAACTATGAGTCTACAAGATGGTCAATTAGGCCTATTGTAATATGCATATGAGAAGGCTTGCAAATATGTCCTCTTTCTGTTTTGGATAAATAAAATTGCATGTTTATTTTAACTATTTAAGTTGTTTTGTATTTTTTTTTAAGGCTAGACAATCCATTTCAAACCCGCCATTCTTGACTACATCACAAACTCTATTACCCACTTGAGAAAATACTTCACAACCTCATAATACTACCAAATGCATAAAGATTAATTATAATAGAATTGATGAGAAGGGATTGGAAACCAATTCCTTTCTAGGATTTATACTTATATAAGGAACACATTTTGTAGTTAGAGGTTTTGCCTCCAGGTGGGGTTTGAGGGGTGCAATACAATAAACTGATGGTGATTGTGGCTAGCTAGCCCCTGACAGAGATGGTGGGTGGCCAAGCTCCTCCAAATAGCTCCCCATGTTGGCATTGGTGATCTCACCCACCAAAAAGATAAACAGAAAGAAGAGGTTGTTGCTAATGAGGAGTGGTGTCTCCTTGACATCACCCTTGACCCTGCTAATTTATGGGGCAAGCCACCTGATAGAGTTCCTCTGCCATTTCCTATTGGTGCTACTCGTGTCACTCAAGCGTTTGTTTGCTATTTGTTAGCTCTATAGGCTATACCCATGTTTATGGAACTTGCAAGCTCTGTTTGTGTATTTTTTTGTTTTTCAAATTCTATCAATATGACTTATAAGGGATGACCTTGGATCTTCCTACCTTTTATTGTATATAGTGTACTATATTCTATATTAATAGAAACTAGATGCAATATTCATTGAGAAAATTATAATAATAGAATAAATAATGTAAAAAATTATTCATAAATCTTATTAATAATATTATAGAAATAGAATCTTAACTAGAATGATCCTTCTTTACAACTAAAAATATTTATTTTTAAAAATAATTATAAAATAAAATAAAATAACTCTTACAAATATATTAATTCTTTATATTTATTTATTTATTTTAACAATATTAAAATTTAATTGTCTTATACCTTCCATGGACCAATGCATTATGTGTCAATGTTTTTAATAATGAGCAGTCATTTATTTAACATTTAAAATAAAAGAATAATCTAAAATCTGGAATGTTCTATTGTTTACTATGAATATTACTTTTACAGTATTCTACTTTTTAAACAGCTGTGTAAAAGACAACACCCCATTTTCCATTCTAAGAAAACTCTAGATAATCCCTATTTTCTCTTTTAGCAAATACTGACGAAGCAAATTCTAGTCTACAGTACAGTCAAGCATAGGTTTGAAAATATGTCACAGGCTTGAAAATAGATACAAAATCAAAATCCGCAGTCAAAATCAAAATTCTTACCTACTAAAAAAGGAAAACTGTGGCAGAAGAAGAAAGATACAAACGTACGGGGTGAGGGTAAATCATGCATATCTAGTGCAAATCTTGAATTCAAGTAAAAAATTCAACAAGCTTTGGTTGAGCTGCTAAAAAAGAAAAAGGGATCCTTACACTCCCTATTGACCAATAGTCCCAAAAGCTTCTAATAGTTTATGGGGAGGGTGTTAGGATTGATATTATTTAAAGATTTAATAATATTAAGTTGGGAGTCACATATTAAGGGAATTTTGCTTTGGAAGTTGAGTAGAGTACAAGTTGGGTGTTCAAATGCATTGGTATATAATAAGTGTTGATAGGATTTAGGAACTAGTGTACAAACAATATTATTAATCTAAGCATGATGTATTTTGTTTATTTTTTATTTCATCTATAAATGTAATTTTTATTTTTATTATTTCTTTATTTGATCTTACTACCATGACATTAGAGCCAATAAATAAAATAGAAGGATGAATTCAAATTTTAATCTAGATATGGAAAGATTGCTTCTATAAAAGTTAGTGATTAAATTTTGATTTTAATAGTTATTTTTTAAGTCTATGTTGAACAACAAAAATTTACCTCCGTGAATAATCTCTTAGCATTTCTATCATACACAATTTAGTGTTGTAGCTACATTGAATGGATAAGTTATTAAAATTTTGAACATTTTTGTGGAAGCATGCATTTAGGATAAGAACAAAGAGAGTATTAATTATTTAAGATATTAAAATGGGGCATTTTGATATTTATTGATGAAAGTCATTTGGATTACAACGTCAAATTAAATTGGATAATCTATATTTGATGTTAAAATAATGCATTTCCTTTGTTGTGTTTATTTATTTATTTTTTGTAAGCTGGGTTTTAACTTCAACATGAGAGTCATTCACATTTGGAGGAATCCTTAGATCTTGTTGCTACAGAAGAGTTATTGACATTTGTTGGTTCGCTAGTAGGAGATGTTTATCATCATGCGGATTAGAGATGTTGACATCTTGGATGGCTCATGGAGTCTTTATTTTATGTGTTGTATATGTTTTGAAATGTTATCATATTGTAATATTACGTCATGGTTTACTATTGATACATTTTTAGAGTTATGGCATGTTATGTTCACTAGAGCTTATGTTATTTATTTGTGGAGATAGTTAGGTCATGTTGTCATGTTTATGTTTTTTATTCTTAAGTTGGATATATGATATTGATCTTGGCAGTTCTCTTTATATTGGGTACTTGATCATTTGCTTGATACTTCATTATGGTGTTACTTTGCATTTGGAGTTTGACATGGATTGATTGGTTATATGTGCTCATAGATACATGGAGACATAGGTGAGGTTGGATTTCTCTTGTGTCTAGAGTTATATGTTGAGATAGTTGATGGTTTTAGCAAGAAGATCGAGGAGCTTTCCCCTCATATACAATTTAGAGGAGATTGTTCATAGAGTGAGTCATTATGACTTTGATATCTTGATGAGCATTCTCATTATCCACTCTTGGTCTACTCAATATTTTACTATATGAGGTGAGGTTGGAGTTCTCTTGTGTCTAGAGTTATATGTTGAGATAGTTGATGGTTTTAGCAAGAAGATCAAGGAGCTTTCACCTCGTATACTTGTTATAGGAGATTGTTCATAGAGTGAGTCATTATGACTTTGATATCTTGAGGAGCATTCTCATTGTCCACTCTTGGTCTACTCGATATTTTACTACTTGAGGGGTAATATCATTGTTCCATTCAAGTGTATTATTTTTTATCCTTATCTTTCGTAGATATGGATCTTGAGCTATAGATATTGTTTGTTCTCAAGAATTACTTTGAGAGATGTTTGACATTAATTATCTCCTTGTACATATATTTTTATTATGACATCATTATGAGGATATTAGGAGATGGTTTATTGGGACAATTTCTTTTATCAAAATGCCTATTGTGAGTTTGATCTTCTTGGTTATGAGAGGCTTACATCATGTTGGCATTACATGATACATATGCTTGTTTGATATAAAAGATTGAATAGGTTGTCTTGTTACGAATTTTTATTTGGGGTCTTTTGGAGGAGGTAATACTTGACGTAATGTTTCTCCTTTGAGGTGTTGGTAGAAGGACATGTTATGATTTACTAGTTTTCTCTCTTCATTGTAAGGTTTCTTATATGAGATTCATGATTAAATATGATTTGGGGGGATGGTTACATATTGTGAGAGTGTGTGCAACTATGTTGGTTGCATGTGTGGATCATTGTGATTATTCTTGGTACTTCATGTTTTGATTTACTTATCACACCTTGATATGAGCATTGATTGGTAGACTTGATATGCTTTAAGCTTCATTTTAGACTTTGTATTACCCATGCAGTGGGAGTTCCCAAATATGTATGTTCGTCATTGACAAGTTTGATATAAGGAGCTTGATTGTGGTTTATGGGTTGATATGATGTTGGTACGAGTTTACTAATGTTGATTATACCTAGGAGGTATGGATGGTTGGATGTATTAACATATGTAATAGATCTCATTTTTTATCTTGTGGGTTTTTCCCTATATGACAATAGTTTTAAGTTTTTTTGTCACATTATATTTGACACTTATGTTCTTGGATTAGTATATCTTCACCTTAACAAGTCTTTATTTTCTTCTATATGTGGCATGTTGGAGGATGTGAGGAGTTCTTGTTTGATATGGTGGTCAGTTGGTTTTATTGCATGTATCTTGATGGAGCATGAGAGCATGGTGGAGATTCATATGATTACATGTACGGTGATGATGATGCATTTCATTGATTGGCCCTTACACAATGTTTACAACAAGTACAAGAATGTTGGGATGAGTTGTTGTACACATTGCATAATATTTACAATGCTATATTATTATTATGTTGTGTTGGGCCTAAGGGAACTTAGATGGACCTGTGTCACTAGACATGAACATTCTTGAGGCCACTTTATGTGTTGTATTGTAACATTAAGAACTATACTTAATATAAGTGTCATATTGGGATATGATATTGTATTTATTTAATATTGGGGAATATATTTAATAAAGAAAAAAATTAATAAACTATAATAAATGAGGGGTCAATGTCATTGTATGCACATGGTTTTAATTTACCACTAGCTATATTTTTTGTAAGCTCGTTTCTATAAATGCAAGCACATGTTAGTGGTTTGTGTTGGCTAGTTGAATGGGTTGTCATTATCGAGTCTCTTGAAGTTTTTATATGTGAAACATGGAAAGAGATGTGTAGATAAACTCTTGGACACAAGAATGCATTGGAGAGCTTGAGGTTTCATAAGTATTCATTGTAACTCTGCAAGTGCTTGTATTGTTTTATGGTCCTGACTAATACAATGGACTATGGATGCTTTTGGAGACTGAATTTTTTTCTCTCATGAGGGTTTTCCCAAGGTATATCTTGTGTTAACTTGTGGCTTGTCTATTTGATCTTTGCATAATGACAATTTTGTAATCTTGTATGTATGCTTGTCTCTCATAGGTTATGTAGGAAATGGATTAAATATTATTGGGTATGAAGCATTACTTCCTAACAAATATCTAGAGAATTAGGGAGTTTAGAGATAGGGAATTAGGAGTCAAAATTGATTTATGCATATAAATTTGTAATAAGCTTTTGGCGAACTATGAGCCCGCAAGATGGTCAATTAGGCCTAGTGTAATATGTATATGAAAACATTGCATAAATGTCCTCTTTCTATTTTGGATAAATAAATTTGCATGTTTCTTTTACCTATTTAAGTTTTTTTTGTATTTTTTATAAGGCTAGACAATCCATTTCAAACCTACCATTCTTGACTACATCACAAACTCTCTTACCCACTTGAGAAAATACTTCACAACCTCATAATACTACCAAATGCTTAAAGGTTAATTATAATAGAAGTGATGAGAAGGGATTGGAAACCAATTCCTTTCTAGGATTTATACTTATATAAGGAACACATTTTGTAGTTAGAGGTTTTGCCTCCAGGTGGGGTTTGAGGGGTGCAAGGCAATAAACTAATGGTGACAGTAGCTAGCTGGCTCCTAACAGAGATGGTGGGTGGCCAAGCTCCTCCAAATAGTTCCCCATGTTGGCGTTGGTGATCTCACCCACCAAAAAGATAAAGACAAAGAGGAGGTTGTTGCCGATGAGGAGAGGTATCTCCTTGACATCACCCTTGACCCCGCTAATTTATGGGACAAGCCACCTGATAGAGATCCTCTACCATTGCCTATTGCACTACTCTTGTTGCTCAAGCGGTTGTTTGCTATTTGTTAGCTCTACAGGCTATACCCATGTTTATGGAACTTTCAAGCTCTGTTTGTGTATTTTTTTGTTTTTCAAATTCTGTCAATATGACATATAAGGAGTGACCATGGATCTTCCTACCTTTAATTGTAAATAGTGTACTATATTTTATATTAATAGAAACTAGATGCAATATTCATTGAGAAAAATATAATAATAGAATAAATAATGTAAAAAAATATATTCATAAATCTTATTAATAATATTACAAAAATAGAGTCTCGACTAGAATGATCCTTCTTTCCATAAAAAATATTTATTTTTAAAATAATTATAAAGTAAAATAAAATAACTCTTACAAATATATTAATTTTTTATATTTTTAATTTATTTTAACAATATTAAAATTTAATTATCTTATACCTTCCATGGACCAATGCATTATGTGTCAATGTTTTTAATAATGAGCAGTCATTTATTTAACATTTAAAATTAAAAAATAATCTAAAATCTAGAATGTTCTATTGTTTACTATAAATATTACTTTTACAGTATTCTACTTTTTAAACAGCTGTGTGAAAGACAACACCCCATTTTCCATTCTTAGAAAACTCTAGATAATCCCTATTTTCTCTTTTAGCAAATACATCACTCACGAAACAAATATCAGTCTACAATCGTAAGTCTAATCTAAAAATACACCGCTGACGAAACAAATACCAGTCTACAGTATAGTCAAGCACGTCAAATGCACAGGCTTGAAAATAGATACAAAATCAAAATCCGCAGTCAAAATCAAAATTCTTACCTACTAAAAAAGGAAAACTGTGGCAGAAGAAGAAAGATACAAACGTACGGGGTGAGGGTAAATCACGCATGGCATATCTAGTGCAAATCTTGAATTCAAGTAAAAAATTCAACAAGCTTTGGTTGAGCTGTTAAAAAAGAAAAAGGGATCCTTACACTACCTATTGACCAATAGTCCCAAAAGCTTCTAATAGTTTGTGGAGAGGGTGTTAGGATTGATATTATTTAAAGATTTAATAATATTAAGTTGGGAGTCACATATTAAGGGAATTTGGCTTTGGAAGTTGAGTAGAGTGGAGTAGAGTACAAGTTGGGTGTTCAAATGCATTGGTATATAAGAAGTGTTGATAGGATTTAGGAACTAATGTACAAACAATATTATTAACCTAAGCATGATGTATTTTGTTTATTTTTTATTTCATTTATAAATGTAATTTTTATTTTTATTATTTTTTTATTTGATCTTACTACCATGACATTAGAGCTAATAAATAAAATAGAAGGATGAATTCAAATTTTAATCTAGATATGGAAAGATTGCTTCAATAAAAGTTAGTGATTAAATTTTGTTTTCAATAGTTATTTTTTAAGTCTATGTTGAACAATAAAAATTTACCTCCATGAATAATCTCTTGGCATTTCTATCATAAGTAATTTAGTGTTGTAGCTACATTGAATGGATAAGTTATTAAAATTTTGAACATTTTTGTGGAAGCGTGCATTTAGCATAAGAACAAAGAGAGTACTAATTATTTAAGATATTATAATGGGGCATTTTGATATTTGTTGATGAAAGTTATTTGGATTACAAAGCCTAATTAAATTGGATAATCTATATTTGATGTTAAAAGAATACATTTCCTTTATTGTGTATATTTATTTATTTATTGTAAGTTGAGCTTTAACTTCAACATGGAATAGTGGGATTGATAGCAAGTAAAGTTGTGATGCAAGAGAATCTAGGGTTTCTTCGCAATCTTGCATCAACCAAAATACTTGTTTTCTATTTTCCAGTTTGTTCAGTCTTTGTGTTTCTTTTAGAGCTCCATCAGTTTTGATCAGTTGTTGTTGCACACTTCGTAGAGTGTTCGTGGCATCATGTTGCACCTTCTCCTAGGTTCACACCCCAATCTGTTACTTCGTGGTTGAGATCTTGTGGATTCTTGGCAGGTTTTAAATCTATTCTTAATGTTCTAGCAGTCAGTTGGATTTTTCCAATCTTGCAAAGGAATTTCCCGATTGACGAAGCTTCATGACTCATTTCACGATGTTGCTACTCTTGTGGCTGACTCGCGTTTTGGATCACATATCATGTTTCATCTATTTGTGGGAGCTTCGTGTGATTTGGGTCATGACCTATATTTGTAATACGTTTTCCTATTCTTAGAGAATATAATCTTTCTCAAACTGACTTGATGCTTGTGTTTAGACTTTATAAGCTATTGTAATTGATCCTTAGAGGCATTTTTTAGTAGTTTTGGATAAGAAGATAACCTCTTGAAGGTTGGGAGATAAGATTTTCTTTGTATAATCAAATCCTATATCCCTAACATGTAAGGCTGCATGTTGTAGGTCCATTGTAATTGAAATCTTGTTAATGCAAAGATTGATCTAGCATTTCTCTCAATTCTTATTTGTTGTTTTCATTGTGTTACTCGTGTTGCAAGGATTGGACTGATCTCATTGAGGGCCCTCGTGTCCTTGGCTGCATCAAGTGGTATCTGAGTGATTTTTCATTCCTTGAGGAAGTTGATCTCTATTTTTGATCATTGCATAGCCCTATATTGATTGTTGTGGGGTGGTAGAGTGAAGACATGATCAACAACTGCAGAGGACTTGTGCATGATGGTTCGTGGAAGGAGAGATGTAGATCTAGCCTTGATCCCTGGACATGTTGAGACAAATTACAACTAGGCTTGAAGCTATTGAAATGAACTAGAGGAGAGGTCACTATATTAATGATGTGAGTGAGGATGAAGAAGAAGAAGCACCAAAAATTAATCATGGAGATGAAATAATCCTGAGAGAAATAACCAGAGTGTATACAAAACCCCATTTTAATCCACCTAATTATGATGGCAAGTTAGAGTCAGATGAGTTGCTAGATTGGATCGCATGCATGGAAAGGTAATTTGAATTTGAGGGTACAAGTGAAGATAAGAAGGTCAAATATATTTGCATGAAGTTGAGAGGTCATGCATCCTTATGATGGGATCATTTGCAAATTGATAGGAAAAGAAGAGGAAAGGAAAAAATCAAGTTGTGCAATAGGATAATAAACAAATTGAATGCTAAGTTCTTACAAGCTGGTTATCAAGTAAGTTTGTTTAGGAAATTTTCAGAATCTAAAGTGCAAAAAGATCTTAGTGTAAAGGACTATACTGAAGAATTCTATAGGTTGGATATCATATTTGGTCATGTAGATGATGATGTTGAAAGGTTTGTGAGGTATCTTAATGGTTTTGGGGCATCTATACAAGATGAGATCAGTTTGGTTAAATTGCAAAGTGTGGAAGAGGATTATTAGTATGCCCTAAAGGATGAAGAAAAGTTGAACAAAAGACATGAAAAAAGGCAAAGAGGAAGAGGTGGAAGCTTTCAGAGAGGAAGAACATTTTCTGGTGGAGGAAACAATTCTACAGATTAGAACAAAGGAAGGATGAGTTCAAAGAAGAAGGATCATAATGAAGGGGAGAAAAAAATTCACAAGAGTAGTGGATCAAGTAGCTATAGGAGAGATGATAGAAGAGTGTTTAGAGGAACCTATTTCAAGTGTGGAGGAGGACACCGAGATTTTGAATGCACCCAAGGAAATACAAGTAAGAAGATAGAGAGTAAGGGTAGAACTACTTATGCAGAATGTAAGGAAACTTAGGTGTGGAAACAGCTTCCTACGCTAATCTCTATAGGAGAGTATTGTGCAAATTCTTATAAACCCTTACAATTTCAGATTCGTTAACTACTTTAAAAAAGATATTGCAACCACATACCATGCATACAGAAAAAATAGAGAATGACAAAATGATATACCCTGGGGAAACCTTTCGGTAAAAACCCCAGCACTCCAAAACCTACACAATGTATTGATCAAAACTATTACAGCTTACAATACACTTGCAATGCAAGTTCTTTCAGAAGATTTCCAAAACCTTGAAGACAAATCATGACAGCATAAAAATGTTCCAACCATACACTCGCATCACTTCTCTTCGCAACCCTAAAAAAGCTTATATCACGCGCTTCACTTTTTAGGGCTACTCCCAAAGATAACTGTATTAGGGTTTTACCATTCTCCAAGAAAATAGGAACCCCAAAAAAATTTTCGGGGTGATGCCCCGAACCCCACAATTGGGGAAGAGTGTACAATACTCAAATTTATCAGTTGCCACATGTCTTCACCTGTCATTGAATCTTCCTGACATAGCTCTTACGTGTCATAGGAATCTGTCATAACCGTTTTAGCCATGATCTCCTTACACACAATTCAAGATGCTGACACATCAACATTATTTGCAAGAAATACATTTTACAAAACAAATAATAAGAATAGGAATTATCCAAGGTTGAGACACCTTATTCCTAACATAGAAGACAAGCCTATCAAATCTTTGAACCAACTTGAAGATGGAGAAGCCCTAATGGTGGGAAGAGCTTTGTGTCTTGAGGGGATGGATCAAGAATAGTTGCTGAGAAAGATTTTGTTTAAGACAAGGTGTAAAGTGGAAGGAAAATGTTGCAAAGTGATCATTGATAGTGGTAATTCTAATAATCTAGGCTTTTAGGAGTTGGTGAGCAAGTTGAAGTCACAGAGATTGAAGCATCCAAAACCCTATCAGATTGCATGGATAAAGGATTCTCATAAGGTAATGGTAGGTGAGAAATGCCTAGTGAAATTAAAGATAGGTAATTATTATGATGAAGTTCTTTGTGATATTATGGCTATGTATGTATGTCGTATCTTGTTGGGTAGACCATGACAGTATGATAGACAAGCTTTGAGTGAGAAAAGGAATAATAGGTATACTTTTTTTACAAATGGGATGAAGCAAGTGTTGTTTCCTTTGATAGAGAACCCTAAGAATGAGATTTGTACCATTGTTAGAGTTTGTTTGGTTGAAGGAAGAAAGTTCTTGGATGGTTTGAAAAATGATAGTATGTGTTATGCTTTGATCCCTAAGAAGTATGATTTAGAATTCAAAGAAAAAAAATCGAAGGAGATAAAAGAGTTACTGGCAGAGTATGAAGATATAATCTCAAATAGTGTACCTGATGGATTTCCACCAGTGAGGAGTATTAGTAATTGTATGGATTTGATTCTACGAGAAAATTTTCCACACAAAGAAGCACACTAAATGACACCTACAGAGAATGAGAAGTTGAATAGGCAAGTGCAAATTTTACTAAGGAAAGGCTTGATCAAAGAAAGTTTGAGTCCTTATGCAGTGCCTACAGTGTTAGCACCTAAGGAAAATGGGGAATGGAGGATGTGTACCGATTCAAGATCCATTAATAGAATCATATTGAATTATAGGTTTCATTTTCCTAGGATGGATGATATAATTGATTGTTTGAGTGGAGCAAAGTATTTCACAAATCTCAATTTGAAGAGTGGTTATCATCATATTAGGATCAAAGAAGGAGATGAGTGGAAGAATGCATTTGAGATAAATGAAGGTTTGTATGAGTGATTGGTAATGCCTTTTGGTTTGATAAATGCACCTAGTACTTTTATGAGGTTGATGATATTCTGATTTTCAATAAGAGCAAAGAGGATCATTTGATGTACCTAAGATAATTGTTGCAAAGATTAAGGAAAGAGAAGTTATTGATAAACATCAAGAAGTGTTCTTTCATGAAAGATGAGATAGTGTATTTGGGATTTGTGATATCTATGGAGGGATCAAAGATGGATCCTAAGAAGATTAAGCAATTGTTGAGTGGCCTACACCTGAAAGTGTTGGAGAGGTAAGATCATTTAATGGATTGGAAAGTTTCTACCAAAAGTTCATTAGGAATTTTAGTTCAATTTGTAGTCCTATGTCTAAGACAATGAGATGGGATATGAGGGATTTAAAGTGGACTCATGAAGAAAAAATAAGTTTTGAATTGTTGAAGAAAAAGGTAACTAAACAACCCGTGTTAGCTTTACTTGATTTAAATAAAGTATTTCAAGTGGATTGTGATGCAAGTGGAAGTGCAATTGGAGCATTATTAACAAAAGAAGAAAGACTAATTTCTTATTTCAGTGACAATTTGAATGATGTAAAGAGAATATATTCAGTTTACGATCATGCATTTTATGCTATAATTAAAGCCTTGGAGAAGTGGAGACATTACTTGTTTCCTAAAGAGTTTGTGTTGTATACCAATCATCAAGTTTTGCAGTATTTGAATAGTCAAGGTAAGATGAATTAGATACACATGAAATGGGTTGAGTTCTTGCAGAGTTATACTTTTGTGACAAAGCATAGGAGTGGTAAATCAAATAAGGTTGTTGATTCTTTAAGTAGAAGGAGGAACTTGTTAATAGAGATGAGAGTTGAACTGCTTGAGTTTGATGAATTTAAAAACTTGTATGAAGATGACCTTGATTTTGTTGAACCTTGGAAAGCTTGTAGAGAACATGTTGTAGCAGAAGGAAGAAAATAGTTGGAGTATTTAATTCAAGAAGGTATGTTATTTAGAGGATCTCAGTTGTGTATACATAGGAGTTCGATGAGGGATAATATGATTAAGGAAAAACATTGTGGAGGATTAGCATGAAATTTTGGTATCATTGATAAGACAGTGACTTTTGTGAGTGATAATTACTTTTGGCCTCAAATTAAAAGGTATGTAAGGAAATATGTTCAAATTTCTAGAATTTGTCAAGTTGCTAAAGGACATAGTCAGAATACTGGATTGTACACACCTTTGACAATACCAACTAGGTCTTGGGAAGACATTGACCTAGATTTTGTACTTGGTTTTCCTAAGACACCAAGAGGTAATGATTCTATATCTGTAGTAGTGGATAGATTTTCCAAGATGTCACATTTTATACCTTGTAAGAAGACTATAGATGTAGTACATGTAGTAGATTTTTTTTTCAAAGAAGTTGTGAGATTACATGGGTTACCTAGGAGCATAGTTTCAGATAGAGATAGTAAGTTTATTGGCTATTTTTGGAGAACACTTTGGAGGAAGATGGACATTGATTTGAATTTTAGTTCTACGTTTCACCAACAGGCTGATGGAAAAAATGAGGTAGTAAACTTGAGTTTAGGAAACTTGTTGAGGTGTTTGGTTGGAGAAAAGTCTACAAATTGGGATTTAATCCTAGAACAAGCATATTTTGCATATAATAATTTAGTGAATAGGACTACATGGAAGACACCATTTGAGATAGTTACTGGGAGGAATCCTAAGGGAGTATCAAAATTGAAGGATATCAATCAAGAGGTCAAGAGGAGTGCAGAAGGAGAGGAATTTGTAGAGGTTATGAAGTCATTGCATGAAGAAGTAATACAACATTTAGAGAAAATGAATTAGAAGTATAAGGAGAGAGTAGATGAAAAGATGAGACATAAGGAGTTTGTAGTAGGAGATGAAGTGATGGTATATTTGAAGAAGGGTAAATTTCCTATTGCAACATATAAAAAGTTGAAGATGAGGAAGTTTGGACTATGTAATATCTTGAAAAGATTTGATTCAGGCAATGCTTATGAAGTTGAGTTGTCAGATGACATGGATATTTCACCTATATTTAATGTTGCATACCTGTATGAGTATCATGAAGCAAATTTCAGTCAACTCGATGGATCATATGTTGAGTAGAAGTACCCTAAGAAGAAAATGAAAGAGATAGAAAATATTCTAGCTAGCAGAATTTGAAGAAGTACGAGAGGTAAGCAGTATAAAGAATATCTTGTCAAATAGAATGACAGAGTAGTGGAAAATTCTTCATGGATCTATCAAGTTGAGGTTGATCATTATGGTTTTCCTATAGCCCTATCAAAATGAGAGGCTCACTTTTCAATAAGCTTGGGTGTCTAAAACATGAGCATCTTGGGTTTCTTCGCAATCTTGCATTAACCAAAAATATTTGTTTTCTGGTTTCTAGTTTGTTCAGTCTTCATGTTTCTTTTAGTGCTCCTTCAGTTTGGATTAGTTTTTGTAGCACACTTCATGGAGTGTTCTTGGCATTATGTTATGTCTCAAATCACAACTTGATAGTACTTCTCTAGTAGTCTCAAATGAGTAAAAATGGTCTCCTTATATAAAAAACCCAAGGTTCCGATCCTATGTGGAAAAGATCAAGGGATAAGAATTGGTCTTTAGAAGATGAATGGTTGAGATGAAATTGGCTAGATTGTGGGAAAGAAATAAGGATAATGTTTCTCCTACATTGGCTAGGTGGAGGGAAAGGTGGGAGGAGAAACCGCGTGTCATGATCCTCTCCATGACCATGAGAAGGAGGATGAATCATTCCAAGTTGTTGGAATGTAAGAGAAAAGATAGATCTCGTAAGATGTGTCTTATGAGTCACCTTTTACCATGGTGAGGTGGAGAGATCGAAGTCTTAAGAATACAAAATCTAGAGAATGAATAGGAGATAAGGTGACACCTAGGTCTCTAGATCTCCTTATGACTAGGGAGTTATGTTGAAGATAAATAGCTAATTCAATATTAGAAATATTTAATTTTATTAGTCATATGTGAGTGAGTTGACAAGTGAGGTGAAGAATGAATTGGATTGACTTTGTCATTGGAGAGGAATTAAGTAATTTATAGTTATTTAATTATTGGAAACTTTAAAAGAATAGACATAGAAGAATAGACTAGATATGAATCACATAAATAAATTAAATAATTTATTTATTGCTAAATGAATAAATATTAATTAAATAATTAATATTTAATTAATTTTCTCAAGCCATTTTTAGATTATGCAGTAATGTTCCCTTTTCTCAATTAAAAAGAGCCCTTTCACGCCATCTCACATGCAAATAAATAATTATTTTATAATCAACGCTATGTGAATGGAGCACTAACTAATGTACACACAAAAATAGTGCACTTCTCTAAGTCATTACATCAAAGGAAATCCATGAAAGGGAAACCTTTAATAGCGACCTAGAGCTCTCTATGTATGGAGTTGCAAGATTGTAAAATTGCTCTCAGCTAGAGCTAATAAACTTATGACCTTGCTAGTCAACCACACAATGAGAGATTCAAATGAAGACAAGGGCAAAAATGCTAATATCTCCAAGAATCACTATGAAATGAAAATGCAAGCTAGATTAAGATGAATATGCAAGCTAAAAATGAGAGATGCAAGCTAAGCTATGGAAATGAAAGTACAAACTATGCTATGAAAAGGAAAGTACAAGTATTACCAAGCCTTCCTAGTTAAACTAGATGAGAGTTACTCTAAAGCTTGAAAGGAAATCTAAACTATGAAAGCATAAACATGAAGCTACTATGCATGAATAAAACTAAGAATGAAATGTAGATGCAAAAGCCAAGAATGCTCCAAATCTTCAAAAGCTCCAAAGTGACCTAGAAAACCTGCAGCATAACATTACCATAAAAGATTGATATCCAAATGAGGAAGATAACTCTTCTTTTATAGGAAATGAGAAGGAATGGACCATGGAGATTAAGAGGCAAAATATTTAATCAAGGGTGGAGCTTGAAAGAGGAGCAATCCATGTGCACAAATATCCTCCAATGAGAAAATAAGAGTTGACTTTTGTGTCCATATGAGACAAAAAGTACTTTTTCCCTTTTTATAAAATAAGAATAATGCTTTATTTGTGCAACTTAGGATAAGATGAAAAGTGGGGGCTTTTTTATTTATTAAAAGGGGATGAAATATTCCTTTTTGAATAAATAAAGACTTTAGAATAAATGGTTAGCCCAAGACAAATAATCAAAAATGATAAAATAGGACTTGATCAAGGAAATTGATATAATTGAAAAAATGCTGATTTTTAAAAATATTGATTCAGGGATTTGATAAATTGCTGAATGGGGGCCCAAAGTCTAGGCGACCATTTTAGGGTGCATACATTTGCCCCTCTTTGACTAATGTGTGATCATTTCGGGAACACATGCAGTCAAAGAAGAATTGAAATGTGAGTTCATTTTGGGATCACAAAACAACTCAGACGTGTGTTCATTTTGGGAACACGCCCGGACAAAAATAAATAAAAGATTCTGGACATGAGTTCATTTTGGGATCACATCCAAAATAAGAGATAAAAATTTTAAGCTGAGCGAAAGCTCATAAAAAGATAGCTGAATCAAGAAAATCAAGGATTAAATCTAATAGGTACTACCCTCTCGAAATCAAAATCAAAATCAGGTAGAGGAGAACAACAAATTGATAAAAGATGATCAAATCATAATGAAATCATAATCGAAGATAAAGGATAACAGGATAACCATTAGGTAGTGAAAACATGCCCCAGTGATGAATGAGAAGAAAAGAAGTGGGGTGAATGGAAGACTAGAAGTGTGAAAGACATGAAAAGGAAGAAATTCCATCAAAGATCGAAGAATTATGCCTCAAAAGGTTAGTCAAATGCACAGAAGAAAGATAAATTTTTGAAACATGATTTTGACTATCAAGATGACCTTGGATTTCAGTTTCGATTCTGAAATGAATAGAAAATGATGAGATATGAAAGACAAGAAATGAAAGACATGATCAAGAAAAGGAAAGGTGAGTGCAGTTGACCAACAAGTCCACAAAAGATAAAAGGAGAGCTCTCTCCATATGCAAGATGCAAAACTAACATGAACCTAAAAATGCAAGCTACTATGAAAAAGTGGTTGACTTGCAAGGTCACAACGCTTATAGACATCTAATTATCATCATCGAGCATTATTGGTAGCGTCATAAGATCATACAATACACACTAGTATGACTATGTGAATATGAATATGATCTATATCAGATAGAGATGTAGGAATCCCACTTAGGCATGAAAGACATGTAGGTCAAGATGACTAGTGTAGTGAGATTGCCTAAGTTTATTATAGCGAGATTATACTTGCATCAGGACATAAGAAAAGTCAAGATGGCTATAAGTATGCACTCGCATAAAATAGTCAAGGATAATACCTTGTCAATCCCTAGGGTCAAGTAAGACCAGCATAAATGCTCATGACAGTTATGATCAACAAAATATACCCACAAGAAGATAAAGAAATAAAACATGTTCTCATACCCTCAGTCTTCTAGCTATGCATCATCGAAAACTTCTCAGGGAGAGACCACTCATCAAAGAAATCCTTATAGACAGCACACAAAGAAAAATAAAGTCAACATATCTCAGTGAGTCAAGTGTTTTGTTTAAGTGTGTGTGTGTAGGTCATAGAATCAACTTTGAGTATTACATCTGCTTAGTGAGAAATATCACATCATTCTAGATTGTAGGGTAGGATATCTGATAAGTGTTGAGAAACACTTGATGCTAGGGTAGTGTTGAAAAACACTGTTTGGGGTGGTGTTGAAAAACACCTATTTGTGAAATGCCCCAAGAGACAAACGCACCTAAAGGACCTATGCTAACAAGTATGCCCCCTAGACAAAAACAAAGACCAATTCCAGACCAAGTCAAATAAGGTCAAGGCATGATGGAGAATGGCTAAGTGTCGAGGACGCATGCTAAAACACAAGGGTGCAAAGACCTCAAGTAGCGCCTGTTTCTAGGTTTTCACCACTTGGAGATTTTTTTATTTTTCAAAAAAAAAATTATATTTTTGCTACCAAGGTGCCTGTTTCCAGATTTTCACCAAGACACTTTTTCAATTTTTTTGAATTTTTGAATTTTTTGATTTTTTTGTATTTTTTTCAAGACTTTATATGCTTTTTAAAATTTTTTCAGCATCGTATATGAATTTTTTTGAAATTTTTTCAGGATCAATAAGATATGTACAAAGGATGCCCCTAGACAGAATAGGCATCAAACTCCCAAGCAAGATCACATCGTGTAGTCCCAATGTCTAGGAAGGTGGAGGACAAGAGAGATTGACAAGCTGGTGGAAGAGATGGAAGACAAAAGAATGAAGGAGAATGAAGGGAAGAAATCCTCAAAGGCAAAATCCTCAAGAGTACCCAAGCTAGGGAAAAATTATCATGTAAAGCACATTTGGACAAGCAATGAAAGGCCATCATAGGATAATTCACAAAAGCATAATGCAAAAGAAGGAAAGGAGACAGTCAAGAGACTTCATAGCATCGTGTTTTACTCTTTTTTTATTAAATCAAGACCAAAGGGGAAAAGGATAGCGAAAGGCTAGAATGAATGGAGAAAAATAAATATGAAGGCTAAACATGAAAGGAATGAAAGCAAGATCATCGTAAGATAGCTCACAAGATAGCCAAATGTTCATATATAGGTCAACATTGTCAAGATCAAAGAGAGAAGATGGAATAGATGAAATATGTAGAAGAACTACGCATGATGCCTGATTGCCAAGTTTTCATCATGGTACTTATCCAAGGCGCCACAAGGGAGTGGTTTTCACCATAGGATGAATTTATTTCTCTTTACTTTTGCTACCAAGGTGCCTGTTTCCAAGTTTCCACCAAGGCACATTTTTAATTTTTCTTTTCTTTTTTTCTATTTTTTTTAATTTTAATTTTTATTTTTTTTATTTTTTTTGGAAGAAGGCAAGCTTTTTAGATAATGCTCCTTGAAAGGATAAACCATGATATGCCAAGGATTTGAAATGATATGCTCAAAGATGCTGATAAGAAAAGGAAGATGGAAGAGAAAAATGGAGGAGAAAAATGGAGAATAAAGTTTTATGTAAAGCGAGTGAGGTTAGAAGATAGGAGGAATAGGCAAATGAGGAAAAAGGATAGAAGGTAGAAGAATAATGAATGAAAGGATTGTGAAAGGGTCTATGGAAAGGAAGGCAAGATCAACGTCAACACACACCTTGAAGGGTGGCGAGAGGGTGGAGGAAATGTGAATGAAGGAATACAAGAAGGAATATGGTGAATATTTAGCGGAGGTTGCGGTTCAGGCGCATGGAATGAAAGAATGTTTTTGGAAGAAGATGAAGTGGAAGCCTTTGGAAGCTTGAATGTCAACTTCACTTGTTGTTCAACATAAGACTCTCTTAAGAGAGACTTTGGAATCCATATAGCCGTAGGCTTTTCATTTCTTTTTGATGATTTAAAGAGAATATCTTCAATGATGGATTTTGGAACCCATACTTGTCTTGTAGTTTTCTTCTTAGATATCTCTTTTGACTTTATACCTCCATGTTGATTAGAGGAGACATGGTGATCTTCTTTTTTTTATGGATTATTGTATTGCTTCTTTTTCTTGTGTTGAACATTCAAGTTACTTCCAAAAGACTTGGGACTTGTGGAAGAAGGATGATATGACTAGTTTAGATGAGTGGGTGGGTGAAAAGGATTCAAGGGTATGCATCTATGTTGATCTTGAGGAAAGATAGGAGATGGAGGGACATAAGGACCCAAAATGGATGACAAATTAGGAGAGTTAGGAGGGGAAAGTGAAGGGACATAAGGGCCCAAGATAGAAGGAAGACGTGAAGCCCTTAGTATTGGTGGAGGAGGTCCAAGGATGGAAGTGGAAGATGCAAAAGGATAATCAATAAGTTCATCAACATCTATATGACAACCAAGGACATCAGTATCTTTAGAGTGAGCATTAGGATTTACAATAGAATCATGGACATCTTGAATAGGAGCAACTTCTTTGATAGGAAGTTTCAAAGTTTGCAAAGACTTAGGAAGAGTAGAAAGTGGAAGTGAACATGGAGTGGTAGAATAAGAAGATGGAAGACTTTGATCTTGACAAGGAGCTTTGGATAGCATAAGTGTATCAGCTTTCTTTTGATTTTCAATAGGCTTAACATCAAAAGTAGCAGCACTATCATCAATAAGCTCAATAGTGTAAGTAGTAGCTTGATCTTGCTTAGGAGATGGTGGAATGAATGCGGAAGAGCATAGAGGATCAAAAGAACCATGAAATAGATGAGAGACATCATGAAAATGATTGGATGACATGGAGGGTTCTTGATCTTGATCTTTTTTTATGTTCTTTTCTTTATCATTTTTAGAGTCCTTTTGACATGAAGCCACTTCTAAGGACAAGGAAGCATGTTGGAATTGCATGGAAGACTTTGGAATAGATGGTGAAGGACTAGCTGAAGTAGGAATTATAGCATGTAAAGGCTTAGGCTCTTTAGGTTTAGCATTATTGGAAGTATTTGCAGCCAGGTGAAGGTTAGCTTGAGTTTCTTTAAGAGGTAGCCCTTGAGGATAACTATAGGGAACCACATGAAAAGTATTAAGATCTTTTTCGGATGAAGGATTTGTGAAAGATTTGAAAGACTCGGAAGCTTTAGGAAGTGTATGAGTATTGGAGGAAGTAGGGGATGGAAGGGAACCATCACAAGACAAAGGTCCATTATTAACATAATCTTGCTTGAGAGTGAAATCTTTATCTTCAACATGAGAGTCCTCAGAGGAAGGATTCTTATAATATTTATGTTTCAAATCAGCGCGGTACATTTTATAGTCCTCAATAGTGGTAGATGGATCATAATCAAGGTATTGTTCAAAGAACTCATCAAAGTCTTTTTCAAAATTAGAATCATATGGATCACCATCACAATCTACCTAATAGGATGACCCTTTAGCAAGCACAAGCACACGATGACGAGGACTCTGAGGAATAAAGGTTTCATAGGTATGACTATATGGTTCATCATCATAGCCATCATAATAGTCATCATAGTCATCAAAGGTGGGTGTGTCACTCTTCATGGGAGAGGTATCACAAGGATTACTATATTTCTCATAGTGAGGAGTAAGACCCTTGGGAGAAGTAGAAGAGGAATGAGATTGTGAAGAGGAGGAAAGTGAAGACCTAGTGGAGGAAGAAGACTTGGATAATGAAGAATGCAAATAATATCTAGAAGAGTCATGATGAGACTTGGAAGATGAAGAATTTGAATGATGTTTAGAATGTTCATGATGAGACTTGGAATGTGAGGAAGGATGAGAAGACTTAGAAGATGAAGAATGTTTGGAAGGAGATCGTGATATGATCATGTGTATTATCCTAGCAAACGCATCTGATTCAATCAATTTTTCTTTTATTTTTGCCATAAATTTATCATCCATGCAATTTTTGGAGGAATAAAGATACTCTTCGAATTGAGCAATGAGTTCAAGATCATCCATTCTCAAGAGAGGTTCCATAACAAGATACTTGAAATTCATGGTTCCAAAAGAGGAGGAATCAAGCATGGAAGAAATGAATAGATGAATAGAAGAAGGTAGACTAGAAATTAAGAGGAAAAGAATCAAGAAGACATGAAGAGTTTAGGAAGAAGAGGAAGAATCATGAAGGAAGAAGAGATCGGATGAAAATGGGAGACTAGAAGACATGGAAGAAGGAAGACCAAGAGTCATTTTATGCAATTTTGATAGCATTGGAGTTCATTTTGATGTTGAGCAATATGTCATAGCACCTAAGATCTAAGATCTAGACTGACCAAGGAGGACTGGAAGTGACACAAATCAGTAAAACAGTCAAAAGGCTCTAGGTGACAGTTACCAAGCAGACAGGGCGACACTTTACGACCAGTCGATACTTCATCTTAAGCTAGGCGATAGTTTCTGCCAGTAGTATGTCACATCCCCAGTATGGGAATATGATATAAATCCTCCATACCTGTATATGTGCGGATATCTCCGCTCTCTCGGTTGAACCCTGGGGTGCACCACAATGATGTGCTCCCAAGCCCACACCTGTGCTAGGATGGCACCGCAAGCCCATGTTCGATCGTCCTTGTAGATGATCTTGTGTAACTCATGATACATCTCTACAAGTATGGCAGGTCCCCATGCCATGCGCCAAGGTCTGCCTACCAAGTCAACCAGTAGTCTGCCCCATCCGAGAGGGAATCCCTTCTGATTGCGATTAGTCATCAGGGCCTGTGAGATGATGGAAGCAACAATGCACGACACTAGGAAGTCTCTGCCAAAATCATCCATTAGTCACTCCTAGATGACATGTCTTTCAACGATAGTGACATCCTGAAACATGCCCCGGATAGCATGTCGGCCCTTAGTGGCGTCCTGATCATAGTATACCTGTGCCAACAAAAAATCATGTTAGTTTTCATCATATGGAAATATTACACTTGAACGATTATATCTTTAAGCATGATTATACTTATAGGCTCGCCATGGCATGGTACTCTGAGAATCCTATAGACATCCTCTAATGTGATGGATGCCTCTCTAGTGGGAAAGTGAAAGGTGTTATGCTCACTATGCCATTGCTCGGCCAAGGCTGTTAGTAGATCGTGATCAGCCTGGATATATGGGAACTGCAATAAGTATCAAAATCCCATCGCTTGGATATCAGCCTCACCCGTATCATCTAGATCTCAGATGCATCTCAATCCCACCACCTTCGGCGCTCTGATGAGTAACACCGAAAAGTGCTCTTGCAAACCATTAAACCAAGCCAGATGTCAGTACATATCATGATGAATGTCTAAAAATCAGTACAAGACATATTCAACATAAAATTGTCTAGACCCATGTCATTTTTGCTCAAAAATACTTAAAAATATCAAATTTTTTAACTTGGGCGATACTGCTTTTGGAACAAGTATTGTGTGATACTTCTCCCTATAGTAGTGTGATATACCTTTGATTGTGCAATACTTCACCAAGTATCACGTGATAGTTCACCAGTTATCATGCGATACTAGTGTCTACGCGCATGTGATACATCTGGGACTAGTGAAGTATCGCGCGATGTTTCTCTCTAAAAGGTGCGATACTTCTAAAGTATCGCGTGATGTTTCTCTCTAAAAGGTGCGATACTTCTAAAGTATCGCACGATATATCACCCGGTTCTTAAAATTGAGATTTTTAAATTTAAAATTTTTTGAAAAAAATGTGCTAAATAACTTAAATGCTCATTAATGACTCAAAAAAGCAAAGTTTTTCTGAAAACTCACTTGGGAAGCATAGTGTGGAGGCCGGTTGTGCAACCGACCGCGCTCAAACCGATGCCTGTGGATGGGAATCGCTGCTTGTTGGGCCATTTTCTCTCTCTAAGCTCTCAAAATTCTCAAATAGCTAAATGACAAATGATTTTGAAAATGACACTTTTGCCCTTTATATAACATTTTGACTTTTTGACCTAATTTTCAAAACACCTCGAAATTGCACAAAAATTGCACCCCTAGCTAATTTCGATGTCCTGGATCCATTTTCAGACTCGAAATCAAAATTTGAGTTCATCTTGATAGTCAAAATTGCATTTCAAAATTTCACCCTCATCTACGCAGTTGGCTAACCATTTGAGGCTTGATCCTTCGATCTTTGTTGGGGCATCTTCATTTCTTCACCCCCATCTCTTCCAAACTCCTAGTCTATCATTCATTTTCACTCACTTCATGTCTTCACTGCTTAATGGTTATCCTATTGTCCTATTCTTCGACTATGATTTCTAAGTGCTTTGATCAAGTTTATCAATTTCCTGTTCTCCTCTACCTGATTTTGATTTCAATTCTGAGGGGGCAGTACCTATCAGCTTTAATCTTTGATTTAGCTTTATCATTCAGCTCAGCTTGAGATTCTTATTTTTAGACTTGATTATCACCTAGCAGTGACGGTGGTGATTTTGTCTTTCGATTTTTATCTCCTATTTTTCAGACTTGATTATTGCTTAGCAGCGACGGTGATAGTTTTGTCTAAGGCTTGATTTGCACCTAGCAGCGATGGTGTTGGTCTTGTCTTTCAGCTGTTGCTTATCTTTGTCCTGGCGTGTTCCCAAAATGAACACACGTCTGAGTTGTTTTGTGATCCTAAAATGAACTCACATTTCAACTTCTTTGACTGCATGTGTTCCCAAAATGATCACACATTAGTCAAAGAGGGGCAAATGTATGCACCCTAAAATGGTCACCTAGACTTTGGGCCCCCATTCAACAATTTATCAAATCCCTAAATCAATATTTTCAAAAATCAACATTTTCAGCTCAATATCAATTTCCTTGATCAAATCCTTTTCATCATTTTCGATTATTTGCCTTGGGCTAACCATTTTATCCTAAGTCTTTATTTATTTAAAAGGAATATTTCCTCCCCTTTTATTAAATTAAAAAAAGCCCCCACTTTTCCTCTTATCCTAAGTTGCACAAATAAAGCATTATTCCTATTTTATAAAAAGGGAAAAAACACTTTTTGTCTCATATGGACACAAAAGTCAACTCTTATTTTCTCATTGGAGGATATTTGTGCACATGGATTTCCCTTCTTTGATGCTCCACCGTTGATTAATTCTTTTTGTCTCTTAATCTCCATAGTCCATTTCTCCTCATTTCCTATAAAAGAAGAGCTCTCTTCCTCATTCTAGGTCATTCATTTTTTATGCTAATGTTATGCTGCAGGTTTTCTAGGTAACTTTGGAGCTTTTGAAGATTTGGAGCATTCTTGGATCTCATATTTACATGCTTTCATAGCTTTCACTCTTGCATAGTAGTTTCATTATCATGGCATTCATAGTTTAGATTTCCTTCATGCTATAGATTAATCTCATATAGTCTAAATAGGAAGGATTTGTAACACTTGTTCTTTCTTTTCATAGATTAGTTGCATTGTTCTTTCATTTTCATAGACTAGCTTTGCATCCTTCATTTTCATAGATTAGCTTGCATCTTCATTCTTAGCTTATTTGCATTGCATTTCATTTGATTCTTGAAGATATTGGCATTCTTGCCCTTGTCTTCACTTGAATCTCTAGGCTCTAGGCGACAGTTACCAGGCAGACAGGGTGACACTTTACGACTAGGCGATACTTCATCTTAAGCCAGACGATAGTTTCAAAAAATGTACACACAAAAGTAGTGCACTTCTCTAAGTCATTACATCAAAGGAAATCCATGAAAGGGAAACCTTCAATAGCGACCTAGAGCTCTTTATGTATGGAGTTGCAAGATTGTAAAATTGCTCTCAGCTAGAGCTAATAAACTTATGACCTTGCTAGTCAACCACACAATGAGAGATTCAAATGAAGACAAGGGCAAAAATGCCAATATCCCCAAGAATCGCTATGAAATGAAAATGCAAGCTAGATTAAGATGAATATGCAAGCTAGAAATGAGAGATGCAAGCTAAGCTATGGAAATGAAAGTACAAACTATGTTATGAAAAGGAAAGTACAAGTATTACCAAGCCTTCCTAGTTAAACTAGATGAGAGTTACTCTAAAGCTTGAAAGGAAATCTAAACTATGAAAGCATAAACATGAAGCTACTATGCATGAATGAAACTAATAATGAAATGTAGATGCAAAAGCCAAGAATGCTCCAAATCTTCAAAAGCTCCAAAGTGACCTAGAAAACCTACAACATAACATTACCATAAAAGATTGATATCCAAATGAGGAAGAGAGCTCTTCTTTTATAGGAAATGAGAAAGAATGGACCATGGAGATTAAGAGGCAAAAGATTTAATCAAGGGTGGAGCTTGAAAAAGGAGCAATCCATGTGCACAAATATCCTCCAATGAGAAAATAAGAATTGACTTTTGTTTCCATATGAGACAAAAAGTACTTTTTCCCTTTTTATAAAATAAGAATAATGCTTTATTTGTGCAACTTAGGATAAGATGAAAAGTGGGGGCTTTTTTATTTATTAAAAGGGGAGGAAATATTCCTTTTTGAATAAATAAAGACTTTAGAATAAATGGTTAACCCAAGACAAATAATCGAAAATGATAAAATAAGACTTGATCAAGGAAATTGATATAATTGAAAAAATGCTGATTTTTGAAAATATTGATTCAGGGATTTGATAAATTGCTGAATGAGGGCCCAAAGTCTAGGCGACCATTTTAGGATGCATACAACTAATACCAACACAAGACAAATAAATATAGCCTTAGAGACTGAAGTCCCTAAATAATAAAAAATAATAATGCAAAAGAATGTTTAAAGAATTTTTTAAAAAATTGAGCATAATAATATAGTGCTAATATATCAATCATATTGTGACAACATATTCTCTCCTAATTTTTAAATTGTACTTTCATGTATAGTGTTTACAAAATTTGTTAAGATAATAATCTCCTCATCATAAAATATTATAATTTAGATAAATAAAATATTTATTCAAATGCCACATATCATCTATATTTATTTCCTATTTGCATAGAAAAATAAAAAAATATGTCAATAATTCACATCCATCTACATTTATCTCATATCTATAAAGAGGGATAAAGAATATGCCAAAATAATTCACACCCAAGCTAAAATACTTCACACCATTTTTTTTGTATTTTGTATTTAACTTTACACAATGAAATTTTACTCTACTTTGAAAACAATAATAGATAAAAAAAAATCACCCTTTTGTAAAGAAAGAAATTACTAGCAATAAAAATATTGATCATAATATTTAATAAAAAAAATTGTGTAAATGGAATTTCATTTTCTCATAAAACAAATTCATTGCTTCAAAATATTTTTGTTTCAAAACTCCTCATGATGTTTTGTAACATTGGAGTTCAAAAAGCTTGGAATTGGTTTCATGATTTTTTTCATGCCTTTAGATCTGTTTTGTTTTTGTAACACATGATTTTGTTAGGAGATCAATCTAGTCTTTCTTTCAAGAACACTTCAGTTTTTTATACTTTTTAGATAGAGATTCTCTTTAGTATTAGTAAAGATATAAATTATATTCCTTTTTCACTACAATATGTCAATTATCATTTTTCTCTTTATACTAAAGCTATAATTTGATTTAATTTGCTTATCAAGATTCAAGTATAATGTAGTAAAGTTGCACTTGAGGTGACCCATTTGCAAGAAATATGAATCACTAGAAAAATGCTCCCTATAATTTCACCACAGTTTCACTCCTTTTTTCTTGATTGAGGTCATTAGTGAACCTATAACTAATTTCTCAAATGAGACCACAATTCCCCATGCAATAACTCTTAGTTGTTAACAAATATAAGTAATTCTACCAAGGTGGTTGGTTTTAGTTCTCATTCCCACCCTTTTCCTCCTCTCATGGGTGTGGAGTTGGAGAGAAAAAAGTAAACATCAAATTAATTATTATTAAGTCCCTATTCAAACCAACATGCTCAAGGTTACTTAAATCATGTAAGTCATTGAACTAAGATCCATCTCATGATTCAATTTAATCATATCCTAGGGTTTCATCTAAGATTTCACCTTTTCCTTTATAACAAGGGTGTCATTATATTATAAATCATAACCCTTTTTTGCATCTAATAAAATCTTACCCAAAGCTTCATAGTAAATTAATTAATTTTTTCTGTTTCAAGAAAGGTTATTTTAATTGTAGGTGATCTTTGAGGTATCACGAGAACTTAATCGTCAACTCTAACATGGTATAATAGTTTTAAATCTATAATTTCTTATTCATTTTTTGAGAGATTAAACTATAAGCATTCAAAGAGAGCATCTTGGAGAAAAACAAATACCACTATGATGTTGAGAAGATGTCATCACCTTAAGATTTCCTATCCAAATGTGAAAACTAGAATCTAAAATCTTTTATACAACCATATGAGTTTTTACATATCCATATGGCCATATGATTTTGTACGTGTGATCATCAAAATTGACAATTCAAAAGTTTTACTTAGTGGTAAAAAATATAACTTTTTTGTGATATTTGATAGATTTGTAGGTGTGTTGCCAATGGTCAGCTTTGTTCAATATTTATAGTAAGGGTTAATTATTTTCTAGTGACCATTCAAATTTCCTAGTGTACAGTTAAAAATCTGATAGGGCATTAGGGTTTTATTAAGGGTGTAGTCATATAAGAGATTATCATTTAGTCACACTCACACTATAGGCTTAGTTCCATATGCCTAGCACTAATTATGTCCAAGTGATTCCATCAATTTACTTTTCTTGTCTACAAATTTGCATCCATTTTTGTTTCATACCAATAGTCCATTGTGAAGCCTACTATTTGACATACCCAACTAGACTCTATTTTGGCTTGATCAATTTGATGCACTATGAACTTTAAGTGGTTTTAATATTTTTGGACAATTTAGGCATTAATGTTATGCTAGATTTTTTATTTACTACATTACATTATTGTTGTGGATATGTATATGTGCTCTCACAACTCCTTATACTTTCACTTATCTTATTCCTCATAGTGAAAATGGATAAATATATTTATGACTTGAATTCAACGAGATGGAGATTTAGCATAACTTATTATTTGATTGATTTCATAGTGTGGTAATGATTTAGTTGCAAAATTGGTAGAATAAGTCTAATTATGGAAAGAGAGGAATTCTATAATATTGATTTTACATATTAATGACCTTGAACAATTAAATTATGTTTAAACATACATACAAAATTATCCAAATTAGTTTCTTTGACTATTATGTGTTGGATATATTAATGTGTCATTCCATGGGCCATGGAAACTAAAGACTCCATAGAACCTGTGTGATGACACTAAAGTCAAGACTATAGCCCAAGTGGAAGGGTTAAGGTTTTGTATATAATGTGTTTAATTTCATTGTGTTGAGCATGTGTGTCATAATGGTTAGAATGGTGTAGTCCGTGTTTGAGGATAAGAGTTTCATTTTTAATTTCTAAATTTGAATGCATATTTTATGGTTACTTTTGAAGGGCTTAAAAAATATTGTTTTATATTTTTTTCCATTTTTTAGATCTCCAAGTAAGATGTTTATGGGTCGAGGGCTAATTTAAGGTCATATCTTGACACAAGATATCCAAGATAAAACTCCTATTAATTGCCTTTGAAAAGGGGTGACAAATGACTCCACTTAATTGCCTTTAAAAAGGTTGACAACTTTTTAGTCTTCAAAAAGGGTAGAGTGTGTGGTTGTACAACTCATTTGTAAAAACGGACTCAATATCTAATTAAATTGTTGTAAATTTTGGCTCCTGGCGATAAGGGAGGATAACTATAGCATCCATTGAGTTCTATTTTGTTTTTCCTTTTATCCAATTATATCATTTAATTTTTCAAAAACTTTTGTCATCTATATAATACTTGCCAAAAAATAAATATCAAACAATTTAAACAAATACAATTGAATTTAGAAAATGACACTTAATATTTCTTATTTTTAAATGCATTTCTAACATTATTATTAGAAAACAAAACAATATTCAAATTAGACTTTTGATCTATAATTGTAATTAAAAAACTATTCAATCAATCTAGCATTTTATTTATTTATAGTTATCTTTATTTTTTTTTATTTCTCTATTTTTTTCAATAGTCGTATTTTTTTTTTTTGATGGGTAATAGGCTGAAGCCAAGATCAACAAGGAGCTCAAGAAGACTTGAACCCAAGACCTCCCAAATGAAAAACTCGCAACTTACCATTGTGTTGTGGGGTCTTCCCCTTTCAATAATCGTATTTGTAACAAATAATTTTTTTATATATATTCATTTTATTTTTTTAGGTCTAAATGGCTAAGATGCAATTAATCTCAATAACACAAGTTTCCCCATTGCTAATCTTCCTACAATAGATTATAAAACTTGACATTACAAGACAAAGATAGTAACAACTATATAATTTACTAGTAACAAATTAGTCAAAAGCTACTTTCCAATTCATTATATAAAGACAAAAATACTTGATATAGTTCGTTTCCAATACCAGAAACGCTCTTGATTCACATTGTAATCATACGGCTAAAAATATATATTTTTATTCAAGGCTTTCGTGTAACGCGTCCGGTGAGCGACATATATATACATTTTATTTAAATTGCATATTCGGCATATACGCGTTCCTTGTATAACCAGGCGAGAGTCCCAACAAGCTTTTCCCGATTTATTGTACATTGGGTTCGGCCACAAGTGCCCAATTCCACCTTTTCCCTGAAGAATCCTGTGGACGCACGCCATTTTTTAGGTATTCTACAGGGAATGTATACTTTCTCTTTTTAGGGTTTCAGTGGTTCTTTACTTTTTAAGCCATGAGATTCTCAAAGGCAATTTCGCAAGATTTGTGCTGGAAGCATCTGCATCGCAGTAGTGGAGGAGATTCGAACTCATAGACTTTGAGTCCACCATAATTACATTATATACCATGCTGCCACTGTCTCTACTTTGTAATCTTTGTGTCTCTCGAATCATCTTACCCAGAGAAGAAGAGGAGGATCCAATACATGAAGCCGACAGACTTGACCACCACCACAGTGATTCGTCAGCTTGTTTTCTCTGCAGCTCTAAATTATCTGAGCCCTTCAAAACCTCTGTGCAGAATACAGAGGTTTCTGTGTTTTCCTCTGTTGTGCATGAAGATTTTTGCTCCTCCTCACTGACTGTTCTGACTGTGAGAAAGAAGGCTCTTGCTTTTAGTGGAGGGGGGTTCATTGTGACCAACTCATGCACTGGTGAAATTGCTTTCAGGGTCGATGGAAGAGGTCTCAGTTCAACAAATAAATTGATTCTCATGGATCCTTTGGGAAAACCTCTGTTAACATTGCACCGCAAGGTAAATCCCCCTCTATCCCCCTTTTTTCTTTGTTTTGGAAGTCAATTGAGTCACATAGACACCAACATCTTTCCTTTCTAACATTGTATGGCAAGGTAAAATCATTTTTTGTTTCGAAAATCAGTTGAGTTACATATATATATTGAGATCTCTGTATTTTAAGATTACATGGTAAGGTAAAACCATTTTTAACTTTGGAAATCAATCGAATTACATAGATATGAGCATCTCCCCTTTCTCACATTGCATTGCAAGCCAAAACCATAGATATGGCATCTCTGCTCTATTGCATCACAAAGTAAAGCCATTTTTGTTTTGGAAATCATCTGGGTTAGATAGAAATCACATCTCTGCTCTCTAACATTACATCACGAGGTAAAATTACTTTTTATTTTAGAAATCAATTGAATTACATGGAAATCAACATTTCTGCTCTCTAACATTGCTGCAAGGTAAAGCCTTTTTGTTTGTTTGTTTTGGAAATCAACTGGATTTTATAGATATTGACCTCTCTGCTCTCTAACATTGCATCACAAGGTAGAATCATTTTTTCATTTTGAAAAACAACTGGATCGTATAGATATAGACATCTTTGCTCTTAATCAGATTATAACATATTGAATAGGCATTCTTTTGTATCAGAAATTCTTTCCATCATGGGATCTAGTCCATTAAAATCCCAAGAGTCATATCCAATCATCCTTTCATAGATTTTTTATTTTTTCAAATCTATTGATAAGAAAATCGTCAACTTGCAGACATGATTTTTTCTGTTGTTTCTGAATTTGACTGTTTGCATTTTTCTTCTACATTTTGAATCAAATCCTATGATCCGTCCTTAGAACTCAAATTATATTGAATGATGTCAAATTATATTGAATGACGTTACATTTTTCCTTCAATGTTTTGAATCAAAATCTATGTTTCTTTTCTTACTGACAGGCTTTTAGAGTTCTCCACCACTGGTATGGATTCCATGGAGAAACATGTCATGGCCAGAAGCCCATTTTCAGCGTGAGCAAATCATCCATGTTTAGTAAAAATGAAGTTGCAGAGGCGTTTGTGGGCTCCTCCAGAGGAAAGAAACACCCTGATTATAAAGTTTTGGGGAATTACAGTGAGCGGCATTGTAGCATATACAATGGCCTTGGCACTTTAGTTGCAGAGGTACACTTCCATTTGTCCTCTTCAATTTCTATGTTGTTCATATGCAGAGAGGAAAAATGAGTTAATGAATTGTATTGTATTGTACTTTCAGGTGAAGAGGAAATTCGCAACATCAGATGTAATGTTGTCAAAAGATGTTTTCAATGTTGTAGTGAAAGCTGGCATAGACCAGGCTTTTATGATGGGTTTGATCGTCATTCTCCATCAGATGAGTGGAGAACATGACTCAATCTAAGCTGCCGTCACATGACTAAACTAATCTGATTTCAAGAGCTCATGATTAAACCAAGTTGGAGCTCTTCTAACTTGGAGATCAGCTTTGTATCAATGCATTTTTAATTGAATAAAGCTGATGCTTAGGATTGTATAGATATAAAGGAGAGTCTACAGAAGCTTAAGGAGGTGCTGAACAAAGAGATTCAAAGTAATATGATAAGGAAATCATGCTTCCATGATAGGAATACTAGATCCAACTCTAAGCTTGCATGGTGTAATTTGATCACCATTAGAATTTTGTATGTATAGCGAGTTTTACAACTCTGTCTAATTATTTAAACGAATAGTAGTAGAAGTTTCGGAGGGACATTTGATGTTTATTTTCACTGTTATTACTACATTGTGTTCAACAGCAGTTTGTTTTTTTATTTCAATTTTTAAATTTGTCTCCAGCTATTTTATTAACTGTACATATTGAAATTTGTCTGGATATGATACCTTCTCAAAGGATGAGAGATTGCCCAGATCTTTGTTTCAGATATTTCCTTGCTACGTACAGTTTGGTTGCTGCGAGCACTGTGTAAATTCATTTAAAAATTCATTTCAGTCCATTTAAACACTTGTCTGTTTATCTAACCTTTAGAAGAATGAGAGATTATCCACTCTGACAGTAATCTCCTCCATTTTCCTTGCGGCTTGGCAGATCTTTGTTTCAGATATTTCCCTGCTGCACATGCAACTGCTAGGTACGGTTTTGTTACTGCGAGCAGTTGTATATTCATTTAAAAATCTGCAGTTACTGTCTAAAGGTCAAAGTGCTCTCGAAAATCACAGAGGACAAATATCTCTGAGAAATGTAATCAATCCTCCACGAAAGCCAAGATAGAAAAACATTAAAATACATATATGAAGATTGGCAATTAGCAAACCAAAAGCAAGGTTATTTACCTCTGAATCCGTTCCTTAGTAAATATGAGTAAATCTCCATCTGGATCTTATTATTGTTGTGTTTGCTATGTTGATCCCAATTCATCTATAACTGATCTTTTCGTGAATAGAGAGAGCAGTGAGCACCATGTTCGATAATGCTGTAACCTATTATAAATGTAAGCAATCAGGTTCAGTGGCCAGTTTCACATGGCCCAACACAACAGAAGGCGGAGTTCACCTAGTACCTCTGGTTGCCCGACCTTTTTATGGTCCCACACATATTCTCTCTAAGGATGCTACTACTTGGGCCCAAATTTGATGGCCGTATGGAGGTATGATAGCATTTTGCCATGAAATACAATAAACTTTCCCCTGGTTTGCCCTTTAAAAGCTGTGTAGACTACAGAGGTCTCTGCATCTTCCCCTGTTTTGGGTGAACAGTTTGCTACTCACTCACTCACTGTTCTGACTGTGAGAAAGAAGGCTCTGCTAAAATTGCACTGCAAGGTAAACCCATTTTTTTGGTTTTGGAAATCAATTGGGTTTTATAGACGGCATCTCACCCTCTTAATGTTATATTATTAGGTAAACTTTTTTTGTGTTTTGAATTTTAGTTGGATTACATAGATATCGATATCTCTGCTCTTTAAACATTACATGACAAGGAAAAACCATTTTTTGTTTTGGAAATTAACTCGTCTACATAGATATTAACATCTCTCCTTTTTAACATTGCATATTAACATCTCTCCTTTTTAACATTGCATTCACAAGATAAAATCATATTCTGTTTTGAAAATCAACTGGATTACATAGATATTGACATCTCTCCTTTCCACCATTGCATTGCAAGGCATTTTTTGTTTTGAAAATCAATTGAATTACATAGATATCACATCTCCCCTTTCTCACAATGCATTGCAAGGTAAAATCATTTTTTAAAAAAAAATTAACTGAGTCATAGATATCGACACCTCCCATTCACCTTGCATTGCAAGGTAAAATCATTTTTAGTTTTGAAAATAAACTGGATTACATATATACAAACTTCTCTACACTAACATTGCATCACAAGGTAAAACCATTTCTTGTTTTGGAAATTAACTGGATTGCATACATGTCGAAATTTCCACTCTTTATTAGACTGTAAAATATTGAATAGACATTTATTTGTACCTGAAAGTCTGTCCTGGGGATCTAGTTCATCAAAATCATTCAAGAATCGAAATCATTCAAGAATTGAAATCAATCATAAGTCTAGAATTTTTGTTTTATATTATTTTTCAAATTATGCTTATTGATAAGAAAATCACGACATTCAGACATACAATTTTTACTGTCATTCTCGAATGTGACTGGATTTTTCTTTGACTTTGGAATCAAATCTATGACACATTATCAAAAATCAAACTCTATGAATGATTCTACTGTTTTACTTCAATTTCTTTTTGAATCAAACTCTATAATCGATTATAAAAAATCAGTACACGAGGAATTAAAATCTTTTCCTTTGTTGTACTGAGAGGCTTATGGTATTCTTTACCGTTGGTATATATTCCATGGAGAGGCATGTAATGGCCCAAAACCCATTTTTGAGCGTGAGCAAATCGTCAATGTTCACTAAAAATGGAGTTGCAAAGGCGTTTGTGGGTTCCATTAGCAGGAAAAAAAGCCGACTATAAAGTTTTGGGGAATTATAGTGAGTGACATTGCAATATATACAATGGCCTTGGCACTTTAGTTTTTTAAGTACACTTGCCTTTGTCCTTTAACTGTAATTTCATATGCAGAAAGGAAAAATGAGTTAATGAATTGTATTGTATTTTATTTTTTTAGGTGAAGAGGAAATTTGCAACATCAGATGTAATGTTGATGAAGATGTTTTCAACGTTGTAGTGAAAGCTGACGTAGACCAGGCTTCAATGATGGGTTTGATCGTCATTCTCCATCAGATAAGTGGAGAACATGACTCTATCTAACTGAACTAATCTGATTTCAAGAGATCGTGACTAAACTAAGTTGGGGCTTTCCTATCTTAGAGATCAGTTTTGTATCAATGCATTTTTTAATTGAATAAAGCTAAGTCTGAGATCGTATAGACAGAAAAGAGAGTGAGCACAATCTTAACAAAAGTGCTGAACAAAGAGGTTAGAAGTCATTCTCCACGATAGGAATATTGCTTCTACCTCTTAAGTTTGTATGGTGTAAGTGGTGTATAGATATTTAGTAACTTGGTTTATTAGTTTGGAAGACTAAAGCTAAAATAAATGTTCAAATTTTAACTTAGAAAATTTTACATATAAATTATCTGTGGGGATAGACAAGATGTTTAAAGATTTTTCTACTTAACTGTCCTTTTTGTCAGTGCGAAACATAATTTTTGGGATTACTCATGAACTAAGAAGAAATAGACTGCTATTTTTTATCACTTTCTTCTTATATTTGATCATGTGTTGTGATGGGAAAAAACTGTTGAGTTTGGAGTTCAGTAAGAATGTTGTTGCACATTCAATAAGACAAACTATTTTGCTTCATATTTGTAAAAGTAAACATTCAATCGTTTTTTTCTAATCATATCACTTGTGAGAAAGTATAAATGTTTCAATTTTATTTGTGACATTATGCTACAATTTGTTTCTTTGTGCTCTCAGCTAAGAAGAAGACCACCTACAACAAGCTTTTGGAAGGGATTAAATAGCAGTTTGTTCAAATGCATGCTAAAGATGTCCATTGTTCTAGATATCTCCATAAACTTTTTAAATTTGAAATGTAATTCTTGTTCAGTGGATGTATCTTATCTAATTTTTTGTGCATATGCTTTGTTCAAGCTCTTTTTTAGTTTTTATGGTACTGTCCAGCGATGGATAATTGTTTATTCATTCTCATGCAAATTCTTATAAGCAGCTTATTATTTTTATTGTTATAATTTTTCTTTGTTCAATATAAACAAATCTCTGTCCATTAGTCAATGGAATAGTAATATTATGGATATTTATTTATTGATGTTATTACATCATGTCAACAACAGTTTGGTTTTAGTTTCTATTTTAAAACAGAGGAACTCAATTTGTGACCTTCTAAGTGTAATTAACATTAGAAGCTTACTTGACCAAATAGTTCGAGATTGCATTCCATTCTCTAGAGATGTGTACAAAAGAAATAGACTAAATTTTTTGAGAAAGACGAAGTATCTCTTCAGCATATAAAACCAACATCCAAGAAGGCACTTGTTACCTTCCATTTATTTAGGAAGAAGAAGAGCGAAATTGTAAAACTTATCTTATACATTACGTTCTTCTGACCTATTCATAATATTTGTCAAGACCCACAAGAAGTGCCCAAGTCTTTATCTAATTGTTAGTGTCAATATCTATGTAAGTAGGAAAAAACAAAAGAGGTAACAATATCTATTGTTAGAGTAAAGTATTAATTATGTTAATTAATCTTTACTCCCTTCTTAAGATGTCGACTTCCTTTTGCTTTAGTTAAAAACACATGCATTAGTTGGTCTAAACTCATGCATTAGTCATGTAATAGTCAAACTGATTATTGCATGCACTAGACTTTCCCTTTCAAGGCTTTCGATCTCCTTTATAAGGATGATCCATTGTACACTATTATTTATTCATTAATTGAGGATATTTTCTTCTTCATATTTTTGAGTCAAACCCTTGCCCTCTTCTTCTCTTGACTTCTTGTGATAGGTTTTTGTATGCAGGGGATCTTCGGATTTCTGTGGATTTGTGTTGCTCAAATCTTACATGGTATCAGAGTCTAATCTGCTACAGCTTGTTCACGTTTGAAGGATTCAAAAAGATGAAATTCATCTGTTTCAGATGAGGGCTTTTTGGGAGATTTTTAATGAATCTAGAGGGGACCTATTTTTCTGGTCATCTTGGCTTCAAACGGACCTCACGGTTGCGTTCAGAGTGTCCAAAAACCCCAAGATCCATATAAAATTTGTCAAATTTGGACAAAATTGGATTTGTGAGAAATTTTTTTTGCAATCGGCCTCGGCACGGATCCCGAGGTGATCGCTAATTTTTGGAGCACTTCTGGCCTAAACGGACGTCACGGTTGCGTCCAGAAGGCCTGAGATACTCAAGATCCATATAAGGCTTGTCGATTTTAGACAAGTTACCCTCAGAGATAAAAAATTTTTACGTACCAGGGCCGTACAGCTCTGGCACGCACTCCAATGCATGGTGATTTATCAAAAAAATTAAAAAAAAATTTGATTTTGGGCAGCCGCCAGGCGGCCACCTGCGTGCCTCCTAGTGACCACCGCTAGGCCTCCGTCGCTCAGCGCGGGCTCTTCGGTCACCCAGCGTCACCGCTGCCCAGTTCGCCGCCCCGCCGGGCCCCCCACCGTCAGCTCCGCCGCAGTCAGCGGCCATTGCTCAATGCGGCCCCTCTGCCGCCCACGGCCCCACTGCCACCACACACCGCGCTCCGCCGTTGCCGGCAACCCCCGCTCCGCCCGAGCGGCCTTCGCCAACCCCTGGTCACCCACGTGACCAGGGCTAAAGTTTTTTAGCCCTAGGAGCTTTTTCTGTTGTGACGGCCATTTGGCTGTCATTTTTATCTCCGCAGTTTGCTGACGTCAGCACTATATGCCCTTTCTCTCCATTTTTTGATTTTTTAAGGGTACCTGGGCATTTTTTTGCGATATCTCGGGCATACGGGATCGTAATTGGGCGTGCGATATATCATCGGAAAGCTGATTTCGAGCCCAATCCGAATTTGCTGGTATGATTTTGTGATTTTGCCATTTTGATGCTTTTTTTTGCTGTCAAAGTCAGATGTTCTCTGCAATTGTGGCGTTTTAGACCTCCTGCCTTCCGGGATCCGTTTCTCTTGCATTCGGGCTCTGTTTTCGGCAAATGAGATATTGCTGGAAAGCTTGTTTTGAGATTTTTTCAAATCTGATGGTTTCATGTGATTTTTTGTCCTTTTGCTGACGTCACTCATCATCAGATCCTTGTAGACACCTTCTTTGGGCCCTCCAGTGCAGCTGTTAGTTTTTTGCTCATATCTTGAGCATACAGTGTCGAAATTTGGACAACTTTATATTGTTGGAAATCTCTTTCCGAGCTCTTTCTGATTATGGAGGTTAGGCTTTTTAACACTATTTTTTTTGACAATTTTTTTCTGTCAAAGTTCGATGTCTATTTTTGCCTTCTGGGAGCTCTATCTTGCACATCCGGACTCTGTTTTTGGCAAACCAGATATCATTGGAAAGCTGGTTATGTGAGTTATTCAATGGTAGGGGTCTTTTATCTAGATTCTACTCCAGGTTCTTTCTCCTCTGAGTTTTGCACTTTCGCATTCTAGCGGATTACTTGGGTTCTACAGGTCCTGAGATCTCTTCATCTATCCTTCTAGCTCACTCTTCTTTCTGTCTTCTGAGCATTGTATGCATCTTTTATATTGCATTCTCTTTTCTGTAAATGCACTAAGATAAAGTGCCTTCTTCTACATATCTAGGATTTCGAGCACCTTGTGTTTGTTTGTACTCGCACTCCG
Organism: Chamaecyparis obtusa; assembly: GCA_027943335.1. Lineage (NCBI taxonomy): Eukaryota > Viridiplantae > Streptophyta > Pinopsida > Cupressales > Cupressaceae > Chamaecyparis > Chamaecyparis obtusa. The sequence continues at coordinate 1,361,363 of BSBK01003830.1, read as the reverse complement.
TTATAAAGTGCCATGGGGGGTTATGAAGTTTTGCCTTTTGTGCTCATCCACCTTTGTCAAGTGAGTGTTTCTTCCATGACATTAGCCCATGATGTGTGTCTATGACACTGCCCTTTATCCTGTGCTTGTACTTCTGTTGCATTGTTGGTGTTCCCGATTCTTCTTCTTGCAGATGTTTCTAGCATTGCATTTCAGTGTTCCTGTCACCCCTCTCCTTATTCAGCATTATGGGGGGGGTTCACCTGTTGGCTCTATTGTTTCCTTGGTTCGGTTGAGTGATCTACGTATTCAGTTTTTGTTCCTATGTACTAGGCGGATGCAGTGGCTAGGCACTTATGCATTTCAGTGAGATGGTTCATCTACTATATAGACACTCATTCATTCCTACTTTTGGAGGTCACCTCTTTGATTGATCAACTCTTCAGACTTTGTCTTCTCTACCTGGTCATGCACTATTTCAGTGGGGGTTCCAGCAGTTTCTTTTGACAGTGTTTACAGCTTGATGCTTTGGAGATGCTTCATGGTCTTTCTTGTTCCTTTCTTTGGGACATTCCCTAGATTGGAGGCTTTGTTTCCTTCATCTAGTTCATCTCTTTTTGGGGTAGAGTTTTTCCCACTGAGTTTTCTCTATTTCCCTGCTTTACAGAGATTTCTTGTACTTGGGTACCTGATCAGGCCTTTATTGCTGGGACCCATTTGCTTTCTTTTTGCATTGTTTGTAGATGCATCGTTGCTCATCTTAAGGGAGGGTGTTAGAGTAAAGTAGTAATTATGTTAATTAATCTTTACTCCCTTCTTAAGATGTCAACTTCCTTTTGCTTTAGTTAAAAACACATGCATTAGTTGGTCTAAACTCATGCATTAGTCATGTAATAGTCAAACTGATTATTGCATGCACTAGACTTTGCCTTTCAAGGCTTTCGATCTCCTTCATAAGGATGATCCATTATACACTATTATTCATTCATTAATTGAAGATATTTTTTTCTTCATATTTTTGAATCAAACCCTTGCCCTCTTCTTGTCTCTACTTCTTTGTAACAGGTTTTTGTATGCAGGTGATCTTGGCGTTCTGTGGATTTGTATTGCTCAAATTCTACATCTATGTAAGGAGGAAAAAACAAAAGAGGTAACAATATCCATGTAAGTAGGGAAAAACAAAAGAGAACCAAACCAATGCTAGCCTGTCTAACTCTCTAACTCCACCTATCCTGCTGCCACCCAAATTACTACATGAAGAAGCAATTTCAAAATTCAAACACTTTAAACATTTATTATTGTTTTATTGTTTTAAGTATTACCTATATTTAAAGTCTTGATAAGATTATCATGCTCACGAGAGAGAATGGATTTGTGTAAGTTGCTATTTATAAAATATAAATGATAAATTTGATTTAAAATTTTATACACTAAAATTATATAATATAATTTCACAAACTTGAAAAACATCTATTTCAAATTGCAATAGCTGTTATGGAAGTTTAAAAGGTTAAAATTTGGGAAGGTTTACCATAAATCTTGACAATCAAAAGAAACTATAAATTTGTGATATTGCTATCAAGATTTAACTATGTAGTTTTTTGAGTCAAACTCACTGACCCCTATTTCATGAGTAGTGGTTCACATGAACCCATCTCTCATGAGAATGAATGAAACACTTAGCACTCATTGGATCTAGGTGATGCTCACAGAGGTGAAGCACCAGGACTTTCCGGGAGGTCACCCATCCCAGTACTACTCCAGCTTGAGTGCGCTTAACTATGGAGTTTCCTCCATGGGGTTGCAAGCAGAGTGGGTTTAACCATGGAGGAAACTCCGTAGTTAAGTGCACTCAAGCTGGAGCAGTACTGGGATGGGTGACCTCCTAGGAAGTCTTGATGCTTCACCTTTGTGAACATCACCTAGATTCAATGAGTGCTAAGTGTTTCATTCATTCTCATGAGAGACGGGTTCATGTGAACCACTACTCATGAAATAGGGGTCAATGAGTTTGACTCAAAAAGCTACACAATTAAATCCTGATAGCAATTACAAAGGAAGTAAATAAACTATGAATTGAGTGGAGGATAGAGATACTCAATTTATATTAAAAGTTCATTTGACCAAATAGTGAGTGACAATATTTTATTCTCTAGAAATATTATCTTAAAAAAACAGACTCAAATTTCTAAAAAGACATAATCTGTTCAACATAAAAAAACAAACTTTCAAAAAGATTCTAAAACCTTCTATTCATTTAGAAAGAAGGGCGAAATAATAGAAATTAACTTCTTCCAACCAACATTGTAGAAATTATCTTCTTCCAACTTTCATTTTCTCATCCAACTCTACCAATAAAAAGAAATGGACCAAACTAACATTATCTAACTCCACCTATCCCTACTAATTCAAAGTAACGAAATAACCATTTTCGAACATTTTGTCAGTCGACTACACATTTTAAATTAAATAAATTTGCAAATAAGTACATGGTTTCAATCCTTCTTGTATAGGCTGCAGAACACAAAACCGTAGATCAATTAAATAACAGTAGCCACTACCATTTTGATTTCATAGGAAATGAAAGTAGTTAACACATCAGCCATTTTGTTAAGTGTACACACTGAAGATTTGTCTGTTTATTCTCTTCTCTCAAAGAATGAGAGATTGCCCATTTTGAGAGTAATCTCCTCCATTTTCCTTGACAGATCTTTGTTCCAGATATTTCCCTGCTATCTACGCTTTTGTTGGTGTGAGCAATGTGTAAATTCATATAAAAAATCTGCAGCTACTGTTAAAAGGTAAAAGTGGTCTGGAAAATCTTAGATGAAAGATATCTCTTGGAAATGTAATCAATCCTCCACGAAAGTCAAGAGAACAGCGTTAAAGACATAAATGTAACCAAAAGCAAGGTTGGTCACCTCTGAATCCGTCCCATCTGTATGATATCCTGTGGAATTTATTATTGTTGATTCCAATTCATGTATATGATGATTCTTAATCCACCTCTAACAGGTCTTTTCTTGAACAGTGAGCACCCTCTTTGTTATATTGGGTCTAAGTTTTCTTGGAGAGCGTGTCCTCTTTACGCAGTTCAACACGTTGAAAGTGGAGCTCACCAATGGCTGCTCGAGTTTTTCAGTCCCACACATTCTCTTAGAGATGCTACTCCCTGGGCCCAAATTTGATGGCTGTATGGACTAATCCATCAGACTAGGCTTGATATTTTATTTCTTGTTAACCCTATGGTGTAACGGTAATTGATTATCTTTGTTTACTTTGCCATCGTGGGTTCGACTTCAGCCACCAGAAAAAAAGAAAGGTATAAAAAAAGGCGGTACTCTCTAGTACCCCATTCTTTTGTCTTCAATCACCTAACTTGTTTGATGGGGCCAAAGTGAGATGAAAGACGGTAGCTTTCTTTCCATTGCCTTTTTTTATCAAATTAAAGTTTATCCATTATGCGAAGTTTTAGTTCTATTGCCCTTTTTTTTTCAAATAAACTTTCTAGAGTGCAAATGGATGGGGCCAAAGTGAGATGAAAGACGGTATCTTTATTTCCATTGCCTTCTTTCTCATATAAAAGTGAAATTATATCAATTTATCCATTATGCCTTGTATAGTAAACTTCTGAGAGTGCAAATGTCTTTACCTAACCTGTTTGTTGGGGCCAAAGTGAGATGAAAGACGGTAGCTTTATTCATCTTCACAATCTTGAGCAAGAGCTTGAGGGCTATTTGGTACATCATTCTTGGGCTCATGGTCATCTACATTGCCTAATGTAGTTTTCATGAAAGCTTAAATGGTGGAAAATGTTTGGTTTATTTAAGAATATTGAGCTGTGAACTTCAAGGGTTAAGTATCTTTTTATAGATACATAAAGATTGCAAACATTTGTTAAGTGTCTTTTAGTTAGGATAATATCCATGGTCTACTAAGAACAACAAGAAATTGATTTGGAGTAGGAATGATATGAAAGACAATGAGCTTCAAGGGCCAAGTTTCCTTTCTACAGATAAACGAAAATCGTCAAGCATTTGTTAAGTGTCTTTCAAGTAGTGTTTTATCCAATGATATGCAAAAGAATGGCCTCCTTTCTGTTCACTTAAGTTTATTGAGCTTCAAGGCTCAAGTTTTCCTTTCTATAGATAGACAAAGATTGTCAAGTATTTTGTTAAGTGTCATTTAGGTAGTATTTTATCCATTCTCTGCCTAGAATGACATGAGATTGATTACAAGTAGAAATGATATGAAAGAGAATGGCCTTCAATCAATCATTACTTTGATGATGATGCAATTAATTGTCTTTTCCTTAATATCATTATCACATTTTAAAGCAACTACAAAATTAGCATGTGATGATTAAATAAAACCCCTTCAATACATACAATGAAGTGACATAAGTGATCACAATAATTCTTTGATATCTCGACATAATATGGCTCCCATGATGCAAAGTAGTCTATGGTCTAGTATTTAATCATGGCAATGTGTTATGAATTTAAAATGAAGATGTATTAGATTGTTCATTAATCCAGATAAATTTTGCATAGGATTGTGATTGTGTCCAACATCTCTTCATTTGTTTCTTGATCTTCTCTAAGTGTTTCAATATGACTACATTGACCATGTTGCAAAAAAGGATTGATGAATATTTGAAGATTTTGCTTGGGAAGAGTAACAAATTTGCTACCTTCATTATTTATTACTTTTAAATGACTAATATCAACCAAATCGTGTATATTATGCTTTAAATCCAAACATATTGTGTATCATGAGTTCATTAGCTTTGGTACTCACAATTTTTTTGAGTTGAAACCTTTAGGAACATAACTTGTGATATATAATGGACTAATACTTGTGAGAGTGTAATTTGAAGAAATAAAATCCCTTTTACTTAAATCTAGAGTAATTAAAAAATTGTGAACAATAAACATATAGTTAACTTAGATATGATTAGGTACTTGGATTGATAAATGATTAATAAATATAAAATTAATTAGAAAGATAGATGCACTTAGCTTTAAAAATAATGATGAAGAATTAACGTTCATGTTGCACAAAATTCAATTGCCAAGCTTATCAAAATTAATGCTTACAATTTGGTGAATGTATCAAGCTTTGTGTAGTCCCCCAAAAAATTATAGTTCAAATTCAAATCCTCAATAGTTGAACTTAAGCAATGTGAGAATGAATTGATAGAAATTCACAATGATGGCACCTTGACCTTCATCTTCTCTATGTTTATGTGTGTCCATAAAATCCTTAGAAACAACTTAGGATAGAATGTTCGATTCCTAGGATGAAGTTGTCCAATGTCAATACCTTGTATAAACAACCAACTCTAAAATTCTAAGTGAATAATTGAAGAGAAAATGCATAGACTTGTATATGACCTTTCAATGAATTATTACTTTGAGGATGATGCAACTCATTGTGTTTTTCTTGATGCCATTAGAACATTTTAAAGAAACACCAAAATGTGCATATTGATCTTATTGTAGCTGTTGATTTGATAAAAATCTTCAACACATACAATGAAGTGGCATCCATGATCACCATAATCTTTCAAATATCTCAACATAATAAACCTCCCATGATGCGAAGCAATTCATGGTGTGGTACAAAGAAAATGTTATAGAAAAAAAATAGAAGATGCATTAGATTTCTCATTAATAACCCCACTAAATTCCTCATAGGAATGTGATGATGTATTCGACATCTTTCGATTTGTTTCTTGTTCTATAAGTATTTCCATATGATTATATTGAATAAATTGTGGAAAATGATTGATGTACATTTTAAGATTTTTCTTGGAAAGTGTAGAACCTAAAAATGACCCATTGCTCGTACACAATGATTTTATTAACATTCCTCTTAAATTATTAAATAATCTTTATTATTTAATTAATTTGCGTCCTTCTACTATATTTTAAATTCAAATTTATAATTTTTTCCTAATTTCATAATCAAGTAATTTTAATTGATTATTTGATTATTAAACATCTAATTAATATTCATCACTAATTCTTCTATAAAGTAATTAAATAATACTAATTATTTAATTATTCCCTATGTCCATACATTAAAATTATTTAATTAAACATTCCCCCTTTGTTATTATTACACCTATGTAATAATTACAATTAATTAATCAATTTCCCACTCATATTAGATAAATGTTAGTTTATTAAATTTACTAATTATTCCTCTCATAAATAAATAAGTTTATTTATATTCCCCCATGTGCAAATAAATAACTATTTATTTATTTAATTATATTTATTCTTCTAGTTTTGACTAATACTAAGTTTTAGTCTACTAATCAATCACATTTTCTAACTCCTCAATCACTTTTTTTTGACTAATCCAATCTATTCAGTCTTCTATTTCATCTAATCAGTCCTCTGATCAATCTATTTTGTTGACAAACCAATCAATTCAGTCAACTGTCCAATCAATTCACTTCAGTCTCTAATCAATTCATGTAACAGATCAATCAATTGAGTTCACTCTTCACTCACAGTCAATCAATCCTATCAATCAAGAAATCTTGAATAAAATTCCAAAATTATTATAAATAAAGAGCTTATTCTCTATTTTGCAACCACATACATGCTTTGAATTCTTATGTTGTTCATATTGAGCTTGAAATTGAGAGCCCACATTGCATCAAGAAGGAGAACAACAAAGGATGACTAATCTAGTTTGCATATTCATTGTTTGAATTGATTTCATTTTTTGTTGTTTATGCATTCTTTTTGTGTCTTTTTTCCTCTTTTGATATTAGAGAATACTAACTGCTATTAATAGATCTTTCATGGTTAGATTTGTGTTGTTATTGCATGCTCCAAATCATAAATATACCCTTAATTACAATGGTGAACTTGATGTGAAGTACCAGATTTTTAAAACCTAATTTTTTTCTGTGTTGTGCAGACACATGTTTCTTTCAAAGCAGTCCATAGAAGGATTCGACGCACTTGTTACATTCTTTCACCGCAATCCATACTATGAAGTGATGCAACCATAATACACATTTTCCACACTTGAAAATTTAATTCACAATGTCTGTTTACGAGAATGACGCACTTTGTGGCCTAAAATGATGCACTTGATACTCTGATGCGCCACACTTATCTATTAACATTTTCTTTCTTTCCGTCATTCACTGCATTATTTGGGTTATTTTATCTGTTGATTATTGTTTTGATTGCTTTGATATCTTATTATCTTTTTGTGGTATACCTTTTCCATGCTAAATGTCTGAATATTGACATCATAATTTTTATTATTCAAATTCTGGTATATCTCTATCTCTATGTTTTCATTTTATGTAGGTAACTTAATTAATCACCACAAGTGCTTTCTAGAAAGTCGCAATCACCTACTTAAAACACCGTAGTTGTCTACTTAACTCACTGCAATTGTCTACCTGGTTTACCACACTTAGACTATTAAAACACCACAATTACAACCATAAATGTTGCATATGCACTGTTAAATCGCCACAACTATCAGAAGAAATGACATAGTCAAATGGTAAAACACAAAAATTAAGGTCTAAGAACTAGTAGAACAATGAAAGAGAGAATGAAAAATTAAACAAAATTAGGGACTAGCTCACAGATTAGCAATCAAACAATTGGAAGCTGAAATTGGATATGAAGGACTCTTCAACACTTAGATAAGGTAAATAAAATATGGCCATATTCATATTAATGCAAGTGATCTTATGTGTTATCAGAATTGAATGCTAGATCTAGACTTTCAGTACTAACTTCTAATTTTTAGCTTGTGGCTTGGAAACATCATTTAATTTTTAATTTTAAAATTATTTCACTTTCATTTTTGGTGCACTTAAAAATAATCTTGTATGGACACACAACACAAACACATATTTTTCTTTGGTGCTTAAAATTGACGTGGGTTAAAATTTGAACAAGCTATCTACACTTCAATTTGGTGCATTAAAATTTGACAAGAATTATACATTTGATTTTGGTGCATTAAAATTGAACAAAGCAATCTTTACTTGGTTTGGTGCATTAAAAATGAACCTATGTGCATGTATGGATGATTCCTAGATTATTCAGCATTTCATTTTGGAGTTTAATTCGATTAAACATGTGTCTTGAGTGTTTGGTGCTTTGCACATTTTGTTAGTCTAGAACTCCTTTTAGAGAGGCCTGTTTGGAGGTGTGCTCACCACTAGAGGAAGACCTCAAAATGAAAAATCCTTCTGGTCAAGATATAAATGAGACATGGGGTAAACCCCATAATTGTTTCAATCTAACCAAGCTCAGGAAGAAGAGTGGATGATAGCTTGGATTGGGCCTACGTGCCTAAGAACCTGACATGGTCCATTAGAGACTTAAGTGTCTTAATTCTGTACAAACTGATTGGGTAAGCCTGTTAAATTAGAGGCCAACCCAATTTACCTCAGCACATTGTCTTATTTTAGTGCAAGGGAAGGGAAGAATCCCCCATTATATGTGTCTAGGGTATTATGTTATTTGAAGAGAAATCTTCTTTGACACAACAAAAGCACCTGGGAAAAGGCAAAAACACATGCACCTATGAGAGGAATCTCATGTTCTAGTAGTGTGACAGGGTTATGTGAGCTGACAAACTAGGGTGATCCCATGAAGTTGTGTCCCACTTTTAGGGATGAACAAAATCACCAAGATGGGAAAAAAAAAACTTAAGGGCCTTCGTCCAAAGCTGATACTTCGCACGAAGTGGTGGGTCCACTTCGTGCGAAGTACCCTTGACAAGGGGCTTCATGCGAAGACCTCTCTTCGCACGAAGTACCCTACACAAGAGTCTTCGTGCGAAGAGACTCTTCGCACGAAGACCCTTTGGACTGGATTTTTTTATATATTTCTGGCGTTTGGTTTTTTTATTCTCATTGTCACTGTCAAAGTTTGTGGACCGTAGGCCTTGGAGCGAAGCACCTCAGTACGTCAGCACACCAACGCTTCCTAAGCTTCTTCGACATCTTCAAATTGTTAGTAGTATCAGGTGTATACACCTAAAAATGGTCACCTAGACTATTAGCCCCTTTTGCTAAATCATAAATTGCTTATTTTAGATCAAATCCTAGCTCTATCATTTATTTGATTATTTTCTATGGGCTAACCATCTTATCCTAAGTTTTTATTTATTTAAAATGAATATTTCCTCCCCTTTTAATAAATAAAAAGCCCCCACTTTTCCTCTTATCCTAAGTTGCACAAATAAAGCATTATTCTTATTTATAAAAAGAGAAAAAAGTACTTTTTGTCTCATATGGACACAAAAGTCAACTCCTATTTTCTCATTGGAGGATACTTGTGCACATGGATTGCTCCTCTTTCAAGCTCCACCGTTGATTAAATCTTTTGCCTCTTAATCTCCATGGTCCATTCCTCCTCATTTCCTTTAAAAGGAGAGCTCTTTTCTTCATTCTAGATCCTCAACTTTTTATGCTAATGTTATGCTGCAGGTTTTCTAGGTCACTTTGGAGCTTTTTGAAGATTTGGAGCATTCTTAGCATCTACATCTCATTTTTGCATTCTACATCTCATTCTTGCATTCTTAGCTTAGCTTCATATTTATGCTTTCTTAGATTAGCTTCATTTCTATGCTCTAGATTAGCTCACATATATTAATTAGCTTGAGTTGTAACACTTGCATATTTCCTTTCATAGCTTAGCTTGCATTTCCATTTCTAGTATAGTTGCATTGCATTTTCATTCTTGATTCTTGAGGATATTGGCATTCTTGCCCTTGTCTTCATTGAATCTCTCATTGCATGGTTTACTAGCAAGGTTATAGGCTAAATAGCTCTAGCTGAGAGCATTCTTAAAACCCTTGCACTCCATGCCTAGAGAGCTATGGATAGATTTTTGAGACCTCATTCTTGAGCGTTCTTGAATGTAATGATTCATAGAAGTGTGACACAATTATAGCACATATTTTTGGCACCCACCGTGGGGTAGAGTAGACTAGCTTTGTCCCTTCCTTTTTTGCATTTCCGTCATTTTTCATCAATTTTTTGGCAAGTTTTTAGCTTAATTTTTAGTCTCTATTTTTTTTTGTCTCAGACTGTCGTACGATAGTTTCTAGAAGTATCGCACGATATACCTCTGTATGCACGTGCGATACTTCACCTGTCAGAAGTATCGTCTAGCTATAATAGAGAATATCGACTAGTCTCGGGCGAAGTATCGCTTGGTGTCGAGCGAAATATCGCATAGATAGAAAAATATCGCCCAATATAATGCGAAGTATCATGTGATACTGGTGTCTGTACCTGACAGTGAGCTATTTTTGAGTTATTTTATCCATCTTGCAAGTTTTGGGTGCTTAGCTATCTTTTTGAAATTTTTTGAAAATTCCAGCGTTTTCAAATCCGTGGCACTCTAGAAAATGGGCACCTATTTTTTTTGAAATTTTGCAAATGGTATTGAAAATCAAAGTGTGATATATCATTGGAAAGGTCTTTTCGAGCCTAATCCAACCATGATGGTTTCATTTTCAGATTTTATCATTTGATTAGCTATTTTACATGCAGATTATTTGATTTTTGATGTGCTAACCATTGTGGAGCTAACAAGTTGTGCTTGTAGGTGCTCTCATTGCTTGAAATTTGCCAAAAGAACGCATGTCAAAGAGGGCTACTAATGGTTTTTGCAGGGCTGCCCTAAGCATAAAAACCAAATCAAGTGCTTGTTTAATTACTTTTTTTATTAAGTGCGGCATATACTAGTTGTTTCATTTCATAGACACTTAATACCTTGTTGTAAGAATTTTGAGGTGGTAGGAGAGTATGCTCTTCACCCTTGTGGTGAAATAGAAATCTTGACCCATCTTGGGATTTTGAAAGCAAGGGGGTAATTAAATCTTTGCTTGGTGTGTTTGGGAGAGATTCTTGAGATAGGGAAGTATGCTCTTCACCCTTGTGGTGAACCAAAAACCTTGAACCTTAAGAGTTAATCCATTATTTGTTTAGCTTAGGATCCTTTAGTGGGCCTGCTCTTGAGAAATCAAGAGGAACGACCCAAGTGGGGACAACCTTGTCATCATTTTCCTTGGTGGCGAGTGATTCCAACCCACTATAATCTCAAGGCTATCAAGGACACAAAACCTTGGTAGACATAACACTTTTCTTTGCTTGATGTGAGTAGCTCATGGAATTGCGACCATGGGGAAAGCATTGAGCAAGAATGCTTAAGGTACTCTTGAGGCCGCGAGGTCCTAGTCCTTTATGAGGAGCAAGAGGAGTGTTATGAACGGAAGCCCTTACTAAAAACCATTAGATAGAAGCCACCTTATTTTAGCCGCTTAGCTTCTTGGTGTAAGGATTGATCCAAGTGGACTTACTCAGATCACCCCAAGACACTCACCATATGTGTTCCTTTGGTTGTGTTTTTGACACTTCCATGATGACGCCAATATCTCTTGTGGGCAACCACTTGGTGTGAGGCAAGGGAGCATCAAGTTGTGGGCCAAGTTGCTAAGTAATGAGCCTTGTCCTTCTAGGTAGTAATTGCTTGAATTGTCTTCAATTGTGCTATACCAGTGTAAATGTTCTCAACATTCAAACAAATAGTAGCATTCATAAGGTTCTCTATTTTGATATCACAAGTGCTTGTCTTGGAAAGGTTGCTTTTGCCCTTGTTTCAAGTGTTCTATGACATGTTTGATCACCTACTATTTGCAAACTTGTCTTTTACTTGCTGTTACTGTCTGTCAAACTGAGAAATTGCACTATCCAACCTTCAAACTTGATCAAAACGCTTCAAAACTAAGATTTTTATGTTCACTGGTCAAAGAATCGCCCAAATCTGCAATAGTATCGCGCGCCTTACTGAGAAATATCGCGTGATAGTTCGCGCCTGCTGTCTATCGCTTGCGTTGCCTGAAGTTTGTTGCTCTGGTATATTAAGCTCTGTCGCTTGGTATAAGGTGAAGTATCGCTCGGTCTTAGAAGTATCACCCTGTTTGCCTGAGAACTATCGCCTGGGTCATTTCTACTATCCTGTCATTGCTGCAATCCAGAGTTGCTAAACTTGCACTTTAACCTGTCGTAGAATGTCTTTTTCTGTTCTTACCTGAAGCTGGCTTGTTATCTACATGCTTAGATTTGTTCTAGACTGAAACAAATGAGCTAAAACTATTGGATTTGAGTTTAACGAATGCTACTCTTGATCACTTGTCGCATCACGGTTACCTCTCTAGCTACTTGCTTATTAAGCTTCTTGCTCGCTGCTCGACTTTAGTCAATTGATTGCTATAAGTGCTTGAGCACTTTTGATGAGCCATCTCTCTATTGTTCTACTTTGACAAGTGATCTTTATTAGCTTTTGCTTATCTCAATATCTGAGAAACTTTGTCTCATTCTATTAGTCAACCAACATCTCTTTTCATGCCAGTTACAACTCGGTCTCAATTTGAGCAGGAGAGTCATCCTCCGTTCAATTATACACAGTTACCTTCTCCAACTAGACATTCCAAAGCACCCATTAGCAGTGACAATTCTAGTTTTGACCAATCTGAGAATTCCAAGGCTACCCCGTGGTACAAAGGAGGTTTCCTCTTTTCCGCATTCAAGACCCCCAAAAACACAGATAGTGTCTTACTCACTTTGACTGAACAAGAAAAATTTCAACTCTTGCAAGAACATTTTGAGCATAAAGATAACCAAGCACGCTTAGACAAAGAACACAATCAACAAAGGATGGATGCTGCTAGGCGCATGGCTTATAGAGGGACATTTCATGAGCAACCTAAGACTAGTAATCATGAGCATAGACCTCTTTTTATCAATGGAAACAATGGCAACAACACGCCACCAAGATCTCCTCCAAGACCTACTTTTAGTATGCCTTCTTCACCTCCTAGACCTCCTCCCTCTCAACATGAGGCAGAGGTTGATGATGAGATTTCTAGTGAGGATCTTATGAGATTTGAACAAGATGTGGTCTCCCAACGAATGATGCATAAGCTTTTAGAGCATAATGGCGATCAATATTTTCAATATATGACTTCTAGAGGATACAAGCTTCCTCCTGGCTATGATGTCAGACAAATTGTCCAACAAAGAGTACCAACTGAATTGGAAGTCCTTCAAGAAGAACTACGTCAGACAAATCAACGCCTTACCCAAATGGCAATAGAAAGAGAGCCTCCAAAGGTCTCTTTTGTAGAATCAATTTGTACTCTTCCTTTTGATAGGAGTCTATACATGGTCCCATTTCTTAGGGATATTGAGGTTCCCAAATATGACAAGTATGATGGAAATGGTGATCCCCATGACCATGTGCGTCACTTTTATGCTCTTAGTATGGACTTTCTTCATGAAGACACATTTCTTCTACGATTATTCCCTCGAAGCTTAAGAGGACAAGCTTTAGAATGGTTTGCAAAGTTGACACATCCTTTGACTTTTGATGAGTTGGCTATGCGCTTCACACAACACTATTCATACAATATCCAACAACCTATCACCATGATAGATCTTGGTGCTTTGAGACAAAACCAAGGAGAGTTATTTTCTACTTATTTGCAATGTTGGAGGTCATTGTATTCTCGATATCCTCGTCAGCTACCCGAAAGGGAAAAGATTGATATTTTTGTCAACACTCTTGTGCCTGAGTTGTATTATGATCTAAGGAAACAACTGTTCTCCTCTTTCAATGACATGGTTGAAAGTACATATCAAATTGAGGATGTAGCTATAAGAAAAGGGGATATTGTTATTAATAAAGATGCTAAAGGCAATGGCAAAGACAAGAACAAACCTTGGAATAAGAACAAGTATGTTGTTACTGATGGGGTTGTTGATGCTCCTAAAGCTAAAGAGCCTGCTTTCAATCTCTCCAACGCTATCCATGCAGCAAAACAACAAGAAGCTACCAACACTCATGGTGCTCCTAAACCTCAATATGCAGATAAGCCTAAGAAGTCATTTCGAAAGCGAATCTATACCAAGTTGGCAGAACCTTACAATGTGATCCTTAAGACTTTGGTTGACAATGGATAGCTTACACTTCCTGATAAACCTGGTAACTGGGATCTGCTAAATCAGCCTGATTGGTGGTGAGAGGATCATTATTGTCATTATCACAGAAACAAGGGACATTCGACAGACAATTGTTTTAAGCTTAAGGATGATATTCAGGATCTTATTGAGAATGGCACAATCTCCACTGATGGCTTAACTAAAAATTTTGATCACACAAATTTCAAAGATCCTCTACCTAAGCATGATAAGGGGGAAACCTCTCAAGAACATAAGAAGAATCATGATGCTAAGATCAATTACACGTATCCCTCTAATACGCCTGTGATCAACATGGTAGAGCCTGTTGAGAGTGTTTTAATGATGAGGTCTCAAGAGGATAATAAAGCCAATCATGGTAAGAAAAAGTTGGTCTTGCAAACACATGGTAGTTCATCTTCCCAAAGTGAGACACTAAATACTGTTACTAGGGGGCAAGCCAAGATTGTCCTTAAAACTGTGCAAGATCCCAAGCAAGCTTTGCCTTCCAAACAAGCAGGTCCTTCAACCACCCTTAGCTATGATCTTGTCCAACATTTGAAAAAGACACCCGCACAGATATCTATCCTTGAGTTGTTTTGGTTATCCCCTTCGCATAGAAAGATTCTTGATGAGGCTCTACGTACAACACATGTTCCCAATGACATTGATCTAGATCAATTTCAGGCTATGGTCAACCACATTTCATCTCCGCTATCTCTCTCCTTTTCTACAGAAGATGACATATCTATTGCTCACCCTCATAATCTAGCTTTACACATTGAAGTTCTAGTCTATCACACCCGCGTTCGCCGAGTCCTGATAGACAATGGTGCAGGGTTAAATATTATTTCTTTCAATGTCATACAACAGTTGGGTTTGTCAAAATTTGTTGTGGATTCTAAGAAGAAGATTACTATAAAAGCTTATGATGAAGTGGAAAGATCTTCCAAAGGTCTTGTCACGTTGCTTGTCTGAGTGGGTCCTATCACAAAAGATATTAGCTTCCAAGTATTGGACATCCCACTCGCATATAACATTCTTTTGGGTCATCCTTGGATCCATGACATGCAAGCTGTTCCTTCCACTTATCATTAGTGCATCAAGTTTCTATACAATGGCACTGAAGTTGTGATTCTTGGAGACCATACTATTGCTATTAATGCTCTTGCTGCTGCTGAAAAATTTGTTCCTCACAATGAACCTTCTGTTGATCCTAGTACATCTCTAGTTGCTGCTGAGAAAACACTTAAGATGATGAGCCTTGGTATGGGTGAATATACGTTGGATTCCTTTGCTTCTATACCTATTTCTCCTAGGTCATATGGGAAACCTTCTGATCACATGAAGCCTTCCACTTCTACTATGACGATCTTTGATACTTTTGTTCCTTCATCCGTTCCTTTAGAAGCAGAAAGAGAAGAACAAGCTATTCAAGAGTGGATTTATAGAGATAATTCCAGAAATACTCCCATGCTCAGTAATTCAGACACAAATACAGATGAGTCACCACTGCACACTATGGTTCAAATGGGAGATGATCTTCCTTCTACTTCACTTCTTTGGGGAGAAGAATGTATATCTATTGATGATATAGTTGAGGCCTCTATGTCTAGAACCTATGTGCCTAAAGAATCATTGAACTATGATAGACAACGTCGCAACATTGCACGACTACTACAAAGAGGTGATCTCTCACATAATGACATGAGTATTTCTACTTCTCGACATCTTAAGCCTCTTCCAGAAGATCCTCCCATGACAAATATGGATGTTGATGTGGTTCATACCTCTCGTAACCCCCCTGACGTAGTTGATGAGTCTCATGTTGGGTCTGATGAGTTTGTTCCACGTATTGCTTTAGTGGATCACGCTGGTCCTTCTATGACAAGTCTAGATCTTAACGCTTTTGGAGCTTACCCTATAGGCTTGACCTCTCTTGTCACTAGAGATGATATCCTTCACATAAATACTATTGAACCAGTCACTTCATTTCATCTCGCATCAACACCTGTTACTTCTTACACCAGCGAACTAGCAACAAAAAAGATTGAATCAACAATCAAGTATCACAGTCATCAAATCAAAAGAAAAGAGCAATGGTCAGATGGCGAAAACCACATTGTGGCGCTATCCGAACCTAAGAAAAGTAAAAATAAAAATTTGCTCAAAAATAATGATTCTCAAATAAAAGATTACAAGTTGATTCTCTACAAAAAAATGGTGCACTACTTCAAGCATGATCTCATATCTGTTACACTTCAGCCCATTCCTAAAGCTGAGAACAAATTTGCTAATGCCTTGGTTACTTCGACATCCATCTTACAGATGAAAAAGCATAAATTTTGCTTCAAGTTCCTGGTGGACGAATTACGCTATCCTGCTCACAAATCTTACAATCCTACCATCTTTTCATATCTTCCACCTCATATTCCTCCTGGAAATCCACCGCACCATTCTTTCTGCCATCCCTTACGCTTTGCTTTTGTCTCTAGTGACTTGTATAGGAAGGGTCTAGACAGAACTCTCCTTAAGTGTCTAGAAATAGAGGAGTCAGAAAAAGTGCTAGCTGAAATCCACGATGGCATATGTGGATCACATTCTAATAATCCTCCGCTAGCTCAGACATTGCTTAGGGCTGGTTATTATTGGTCGAACTGGTTGAGACCTCCTATCATCACAGCTACAGCATTTGGGCCTGGGGCCTGTCAATTCTCTACATCAGAGGAAATAAATTCTTGATGCCCGTTTCTATCTGGGGAATTCTTTGTACATACTTTATGATCTTGAAAAAAATTACAAAAAAATTCATATATGATGCTAAAAAAATCTTGAAAAGCGTAAAAAGTACTAAAAAAATGAGCATCCTAGTGAAAACCTAGCAATAGGTGCTTTGATGTCTCACAAAAAAAAAATCAAAAAATTCAAAAAAATAAAAAAAAAATTGAAAAAGTGCCTTGGTGAAAACTTGGAAATAGGCGCCTTGGTAGCAAAAATACAAAAAAATTATAAAAAAGTCCTGAAAAAAAAAGTAAAAAAATAAAAAATAAAAAATTGCAATAAATCTATCAAGTGGTGAAAACCTGGAAACAGGCGCTGCTTGAGACCCTCTGCATCTATGTCTATCAGTCTTGTGTGGTGCTCATTCGCTCCACTTCTCACTTTGCCTCTCCTAGCTTGGAATTGATTCTTGTCTTAGTGTAGGGGGCATCTGTTGTTTTGAGCTTATCTTGGGTCTCTTTGTGCGTTTGGGTTTCTTGGGCAACTTGGTTCAAATAGTGTTTTTCAACACTACCCTTGTGTCGAGTGTTTCTCAACACTTATCAGATGTCCTACCCTACAGTCTAGTATGATATTATATTTCTCATTTGCAGATGCGATACTCAAAGCTTGACTCTATGACCTACACACACACACTTGACTCATTGAGACTTGCTTGGCTTTATTTTTTTGTGTGATGTCTATGATGATTTCTTTGCTGAGTGTTCTCCCCCTATGATCATTTTCGATGATGCATAACTACAAAACTGAGGTAATGAGAACATGTTTTATTTGTTTTCTGCCTGTGGGTATAGTTTGTTGGTCCTAACTGTCATGAGCATTTATGCTGGTCTTACTTGACACTATGGACCTACAAGGTATTATCCTTGACTGTTTCGCAAGTGCATGCTTATAGTCATCTTGACTTTATTGTGTCTCGATGCGAGCATAATCTTGCTATATCAAACTTAGGTAATCTCACTACACTAGTCATCTTGACCTACATGTCTCTGATGCCTAGGTGAGGTTTCCACATTTCTATCTGATATAGATAATATTCAGATTCACATAGTTATGCTAGTGTGTATTGTATGATCTTGCGACGCTACCAATAATGCTCGATGATGAATATTAGATGTCTATTAGCATTGTGACCTTGCAAGTAAACCACTTTTCATGTAGCTTGCATTTTTAATTTCATGTTAGTTTAGTTTTGCATCTTGCATATGGAGAGAGCTCTCCTTTCATCTTTCATGGACTTGTTAATCAACTGCGCTCACCTTTCGCTTCTTCCCGATCATGTCTTTCACTTCTAGTCTTTCATATCCCATCATTTTCCTTTCATTTCAGGATCAAAATTGAAATCCGAGTTCACCTTGATCATCCAAATCACCTTTTCCCCCTCTTTTGCGCAGTTGGCTAACCTTTTGAGGCCTGATCCTTCAATCTTCGTTGGGGTATTCTTCACTTCTTCATCTCCATCTCTTTCAAACTTCTAGTCTTTCATTCACTTTCAATCTCAAGTTCAAATTCTCCTCTCTCCGTGGTGTTTATGGGTTGAGGGATCGATAGGTTCGTGCCCCGTGTCCCATGTGTGGGGCATATCTTCACTGCTTGATGGTTATTCTATTCTCTTTCTTCGATTATGATTTCTAGTGGTTTGATCATGCTGCTCTTGCTTCTACTTTCCCTCTACTTGGATTTCACTTTCGATCCTGAGGGGGCAAACATATCATATCTTATTGGCTATCTCTTTCCTAAGTGTTCAGTACTGTCACTACCAGGCTGACCATGTAGGATTTTCTATTTTTTTGCACTTCATTCTTTGGAGTCAGAACGCTATTGCTTGCCTTCTTGGCTATCTCTTGCTTTCTTGGCTAATCTGAGTTGCTTTGTGATCCCAAATAATCTCACATTTCAACTTCATTCTTTGACTACATGTGTTCCCAAATTGATCACACATTAGTCAAAGAGGGGCAAATGTATACACCTAAAAATGGTCACCTAGACTATTAGCCCCTTTTGCTAAATCATAAATTGCTTATTCTAGATCAAATCTTAGCTCTATCATTTATTTGATTATTTTCTATGGGCTAACCATCTTATCCTAAGTTTTTATTTATTTAAAAAGAATATTTCCTCCCCTTTTAATAAATAAAAAGCCCCCACTTTTCCTCTTATCCTAAGTTGCACAAATAAATCATTATTCTTATTTTTATAAAGAGAAAAAAGTACTTTTTGTCTCATATGGACACAAAAGTCAACTCCTATTTTCTCATTGGAGGATACTTGTGCACATGGATTGCTCCTCTTTCAAGCTCCACCATTGATTAAATCTTTTGCCTCTTAATCTCCATGGTCTATTCCTCCTCATTTCCTTTAAAAGGAGAGCTCTCTTCTTTATTCTAGATCCTCAACTTTTTATGCTAATGTTATGCTGTAGGTTTTCTAGGTCACTTTGGAGCTTTTTAAAGATTTGGAGCATTCTTAGCATCTACATCTCATTCTTTCATTCTACATCTCATTCTTGCATTCTTATCTTAGCTTCATATTTATGCTTTCTTAGATTAGCTTCATTTCTATGCTCTAGATTAGCTCACATAGATTAATTAGCTTAGGTTGTAACACTTGCATATTTCCTTTCATAACTTAGCTTGCATTTCCATTTCTAGTATAGTTGCATTGCATTTTCATTCTTGATTCTTGAGGATATTGGCATTCTTGCCCTTGTCTTCATTGAATCTCCCATTGCATGGTTTACTAGCAAGGTTATAGGCTAAATAGCTCTAGCTGAGAGCATTCTTAAAACCCTTGCACTCCATGCCTAGGGAGCTATGGATCGATTTTTGAGACCTCATTCTTGAGCGTTCTTGAATGTAATGATTCATAGAAGTGTGACATAATTATAGCACACATCAGGTACATGCATTTTTATCATTTTTTATTGTAAAAAATATGTTTTATATTTATTTTAGTTAGTTATTTGTTTTAAATAATTTTTTATTTGTAAAATCTTAAAAAATTGTAGTTAAATATTATCTAATATGTTAGAAATTAATAGTAGAATGTTAGAAAATTGTAATTAAATATTAGAAAATGATAGAAATATTAAAAATCGTAGCATAAATATTAGAATATGTTAGAAATGGTAGAAAATCGTAGTAGTTTGTTAGCAAGTTCTGTTAGAAAATATCTACAAAACATTAGAAATTGTAGTAGAAATGTTAGAAAAAATTAAGATCTTATAGAAATTATCAAAAATATTTGGTTTTAAATTTCAAGTTTAAAGTTGTAAATATTAGGAATCTCTCTCTCTCTCTCTCTCACATGTACACGCATTTTTAGTAAATATTAGTTAGTTATTTGTTTTAAATAATTTTTAGTTTGTAAAAATATTAGAAAATCGTAGTTAAATTTTTGAAAATGATCTAGTAGTATGTTAGAAAACGTTAAAAAATTGTAGTACACTAAGTTTCTAGGACCCTTATTCCTCCCTTATGACATATTAAGACACTTAGGATCCCTTAGGAATCTCAAGATCTTATAATACATATTAGGATGTCCTATGACCCATTGATGTACATGTTAGGTTCCATTAATACATACAAGGACTCATTGTTTCCCTCAAGGCTCTTTAAGGCATTATAGGACCATTACGTATCACTTATGACACCTTACTTGACACATAGGACCCCTTAGGACCCATACGACCCATTATTATATCTTAAAATTTCCTATGACACATTCATCAATCTTAGCTTCCGTTAATACATATGTGAACCCATTGTTTCCCGCAATAACCCTTAAGACATACTAGTATTAATTAATGTAACCTAAGATCCCTTAGACCACTTATCACATCTACGACCCATTAACATTGTTGGACCATTATACATCCCTTACAACATTTTAAGACATATATGATCCATTCTAATCATCAAGACCCATTAACATATCTTAGGTTGCCTTAGGACACATTTATGTATCTTAGATTCAATTAATATCATATGAGGATCCACTAATGAAACCTAGGAACCCTTAGGACCTCTTATGTTACCCTCAACACCTTAAGACACTCTACCTAACCCTTATCCATCACTTACATTAAATCTTAAGACACATCTAGGACCCATTGTTACCCACGACCCCTTAAGACACTCTAG
Organism: Chamaecyparis obtusa; assembly: GCA_027943335.1. Lineage (NCBI taxonomy): Eukaryota > Viridiplantae > Streptophyta > Pinopsida > Cupressales > Cupressaceae > Chamaecyparis > Chamaecyparis obtusa. Next base: position 1,340,435 of record BSBK01003830.1, on the reverse strand, counting down.
GACCACTTATTGCACCTACGACCCATTAACATTGTAGGACTCTTATTTGGATCCCTTAAGACCTCTTATGTTATCTAATACCCCTTAAGACACTCTAGCACCCTTATCTATACCTTAGGACCTCTTATGTTACCCATGACCCCTTAAGACACTCTAGGACTCTTATCTATACCTTAGGACCTCTTATGTTACCCACGACCCCTTAAGACACCCTAGGACCCTTATCTATAGCTTATGACATCTTATGTTACCCACGACTCCTTAAGACACTCTAGGACCACTTATGTTACCCACAACCCCTTAAGACACTCTATGACTCTTATCTATACCTTAGGACCTCTTATGTTACCCATGACCCCTTAAGACACTCTAGGTTGTATTAGGTCCTAATAGGTTGAATATTAGGTCATATTAGGAAACAAGGTATGTCTAAGTTGTTTCTCTCTCTAGATATTTTAAGTTGATGGTGAAGTCTTGTCTTAATATTCATCATGTAAATGTGATATTGTAATACCTAATTTTAGAGCTAATTAGACCTACGAAGACTAATTATTAGCAATTAGGACATATTAAGACTAATTAGAGGTCTAACTAGACCTAACAAGACCTATTAGGACCAAGTAGACCTAGCTAGGACCTATTAGGACCAATTAGACCTATTAGGACTTTAACCAACATTATTCTAACTAATTAGATGTATTAGGACCTATTAGGTCCAAATAGACCTAACTAAACCTAGCTAGACCTATTAGGACCAATTAGATAGGTAACTAGACCAATTAGGACCTATTAAGAAAAAATTTTAGGACCTATTAGACTTAACTAGACCTAACTGTACCAAGACCAATTAGGACCTATTAGGAACAAATTTAGGACCCAATTATCTACCTAATTAGACCCAATTAGACCTATTAGGACCAATTAGGACTAATTAGAACCAATTATGACCAATTATAACTAATTAGGACCTAATTAGACTCAATTAGAACCAATTAGGACCTAAGTAGACTCAATTAGAACCAATTAGGACCTAATATGACCAATTAGGACCTACTATGACCCCTTAAGACACTCTAGGACCACTTATGTTACCCACGACCCCTTAAGACACTCTAGGACTCTTATCTATACCTTAGGACCTCTTATGTTACCTACGACCCTTTAAGACAGTCTAGGACCACTTATGTTACCCATGACCCCTTAAGACACTCTAGGACCACTTATGTTACCCACGACCCCTTAAGACACTCTAGGACCACTTGTGTTACCCACGACTCCTTAAGAGACTCTAGGACTCTTATCTATACCTTAGGACCTCTTATGTTACCCACAACCCCTTAAGACACTCTAGGACCCTTATCTATAGCTTATGACATATTATGTTACCCACGACCCCTTAAGACACTCTAGGACCACTTATGTTACCCACGACCCCTTAAGAGACTCTAAGACTCTTATATATACCTTAGGACCTCTTATGTTACCCACGACCCCTTGAGACACTCTAAGACCCTTATTTATAGCTTATGACCTCTTATGTTATCTACAACCCCTTAAGACCTAATTAGTACATCTTAGGACCCTTAAGACCTAATAAGACCACTTACGTGACCTAATAGGACCTATGATTTTATATATTTAGATATTTGTTTCCATTTTATATGCAGTTATAACATGTAATGAAGTACTTAATTATTAACACTTAGCTTTCACATGTTATGTATCTAGATGGCTGCTCAGGGTGCACCTTAGAATCCTAATATGTAGACTATTTTTCATATTGCTGACATAAAGATGGCTCGACTTAGAGATTCTATCCGTAATTCTTCAACAAATGGTATATATAGAGATACTTGTGCTACTATACTGACCAGTTTGGAGACTATGATTGCCAGATTGAGGTCTCACTCCTCCTTCACACCTTAGGTACTTGAGACCATTTTTTGAGAGTTGGAGGAGGAGGTCTCAGGCGATGTTTCCTTGGTGACGGTTCAACTTGTCCCCAAGGAAACCATCAAATGAGAGGTTTTACCACATTATGAGGGGAGGGCCATTATGAGGGCATATTAGGTCACACGGTGTGTGATACCTTAGATCGCATGTATGATTTACCCTTGATTTCTTGTAGCACACAGTTGTTATCCAAATAATGACCAAATTCCATTATATTTTGCACAACAGTTGTACGTTGAGTTCTGTTTGGGACTCAGGGTCAACTATTTAGATCTCCCAGCATATTATGGTTAGGGGCTCGGTAGGGTTGTAGACTGTGATCAATATCATAGGGCTGATCGAGTTATATAGTCTCGTAGACAGATAGTTGGGGACAAGACTCTGGTAGTGGCACCGATGATGGTTGGTCCTGCAGATAGAGTCATCATTTCTTCTCAGAGGGGAGTTGTGGATAGTATAGGACAGATTGCTTTTGCAACCACATCCATCACTTTAGATTCAGTAGGCAGATACATTTTGACTAGACCGAGTAGAGCCAAATCATCTTCTAAGGCTTTGTCTAGTACTACTGCAGGTGTGATTGAGGAGACATATAGAGCTATAGGTCTTCCTATACCTGGAGAGATATGAGCACTATCGGGTCATCAAAGTACATTAGATATGGCCCTTTACTTTTTGGAGGATCTTCTGCAAGCTTATTCTCATATTTTTGACATGCACATGATCCCAATACATTCAGTCAAGGATTTTATTGCACTTGCATGGGGTCCTGTAGTTCCATCAACATAGGACACACCATCCACTAGTTAGGCACAACATAGTGTAGAGCATCGTGCACCCACAAACCACTCTACAGTTATAGAGCTAGGTATACAGATTGGAGATGTATGCATCACCACTAAGGGCCTAGATGCTTTTGATGAGTAGTTGCATGGGTTGGGTCAGGTGGACGTTGGCACTAATGTCAGGTCATTTATGGATATGTTATTGCATCCAGATGGTTCAGGTTCTACATCACTCCCCTCCCAACTAGTGTCACCCCTACACTCCTCATTACTATAGAGGTTTGGGACCTTAGGTGGCATGGGTGATGCAATTTTAGTTGATGATATGATGGTGCAGTGTGCTGATGATCCTCCTTCTCCTGAGACCTAGGTACATATAAAATTTTCTTTTCTTTTTTATTAAGATTTTTAGTGAATAATTAATTATAGACATGTGTATTGATGTTTGTTCAATGTATAATATTTTGTAGGCACAGTTAGAAGTGCATGTTACCACTAGTGTGGGCTTAGAGCATCTTCCTATGAGAGATCCACATGATGTGACACCTACTAGTGGTCAAGTAAGTTTTAGATATATGTATGTTTAAGCATGCATGTGTACACATGTATTTATATATTTCAAGTAATATATACTATGCACATGTATATAACCAACTATTGTACACTAAATTTGCAGGGTTTAGTCACTGCTTTTCAGCTAGAGGATGCTTTTCATAAGAGCGATTCAACAGATGTGACACCTAGTAGTGGTCAGGTAAGTTTTAAAAATATATAAGTTTAAACATGTATTTATAATATTTTAATTATTTTAGATTATTATCATATATACATGCATTTATATTCGTAGAGATTAGTTGTTGTCTCACAGCCAGAGGATGCTCGTGCCATTCGCTCAGAGGGTCACTCTGTTCGCATGCACCTAGATGACTCCCTAGTTTAGGACATGTTGAACATATATTTTATTTGAGACTCAGTTTATGAGTTGAGACATATATTTGATTAGATGTACTTATATTTGATTAGAGACATATATTTGATTAGATGATATGATATGATATGATTTGATTTGATTTGATGATTTGATTAGATGATTTTATTTGATGATATATGATTTGATTAGATGGTTTTATTTTATTAGATGATATGATTTGATTAGAGAATTTTATTTGATGATATATGATTTGATTAGATGGTTTTATTTGATTAGATGATATGATATGATTTGATTTGAATAAATGATTTTATTTGATGATATATAATTTGATTAGATGATTTGATTACATGGTTTTATTTGATTAGATGATATGATTTGTTTAGATATGATAAGTAATATAACTAATTTCATCATTTTTTAGTGTCTTAAGGGGAGGTCTTAAGGGGATCTAGAATTAATATCATAAAATATAACTAGTTAATACATGTAACTAATGGATAATAACTATTCTGACTAATTCTAGAACTAACACATATCATAAGTAATATAACTAATTTGATAATTTTTTAGGGTCTTAAGGGGAGGTCTTAAGGGGATCTAGAATTAATATCGTAAAAGATAACTAGTTATCTCATGTAACTAATGGATAATAAATATTCTATCTAATTCTATAACTAACACATGTCATAAGTAATATAACTAATTTCATCATTTTTTAGTGTCTTAAGGGGAGGTCTTAAGGGGAGCTAGAATTAATATCATAAAAGATAACTAGTTAATACATGTAACTAATGGATAATAACCATTATAACTAATTCTATAACTAACACATGTCATAAGTAATATAACTAATTTCATCAATTTTTAGTGTCTTAAGGGGAGGTCTTAAGGGGATCTAGAATTAATATCATAAAAGATAACTAGTTAATACATGTAACTAATGGATAATAACTATTCTAACTAATTCTAGAACTAACACATGTCATAAGTAATATAACAAATTTCATCATTTTTTAGTGTCTTGAGGGGTTCTAGAATTAATATCATAAAAGATAACTAGTTAATACATGTAACTAATGGATAATAACTATTCTAACTAATTCTAGAACTAACACATGTCATAAGTAATATAACTAATTTCATCAAAGCATACATAAAATCTTTAACTAATATGCAATCTATAAAAATCATTGAATAATCAAAGTATACATATAAAATTCTATATATTAAAACCATTGAACCATCAAATAGGTCCATCATATATCAACAAATTATAGTCCATCATATGTTTAAATATATAAACAAAGTATAATGAAATTTAATCCAGAGATATCAAATAGGTCCTAACACAAGAAATAAGTACACATATTATACTTTTTAGACCAACTCAAGTGGTTCAAACCTTTCATGGAGAACATGTAATATTCTCTCTTGATCCTCACTATCTAGTCTTCACTTACGATGTCCACATTGAGATTTAACTGTATGAAGACAAATGGATGTGGCAACTACTAAATGACTATATTGAAACACTTTATTGTTTGGTTTGTAATAAAAAAAGTGAATACCATGTTGAATTAATTTGATTTTCTTGAAATATGTTCCCTCTAAAATAATTGAACCTACAAGTCACAAATTTTAACAATATATAAATTTAAACAAACTCAATTTGAAATTTGTTAAAAGGTTGAAATTTAAAATTTACAAATTGAGTTCAATATATTGATGTAAACGATATACAAACCTATACGGAACAACATTCCATCACTTTCTTCAGGTTCAAGTAACTTCATCCTCTTTGTAGTACAACACAGTAAATAATAATCAACTTCTACATTTCCACACTCAACAATCACTGCAAAGACATCTCCTGCACAGTAAATTTATATATACATGTGTGAGATCTTAAAATAAATACAGTTCAATCTATAGATTTATCTATCTATCTATACATGCAACTCAATGTACCATATAATGTGAAATATATATACTTACCAATTTTGACCAATCCCGAGATATGATCGTAATCAGTAGAAATCAAAGGAACATCATTGAAGTTTTTATCTTCATCTCTATCAAATGTATCAGTAACAACTAGTGGCACTAGATTCCATGCGCCTACATATCCACGGTCTTGATTGATACATTCCTCATAATTGTCAGCAATGAAGTGACAACAAAAGCATGAGTAGTCCCTAGTGTTCAACATCCAATTGCGACAATTCGTACTCATAACTGAATGCAAAGATCACATCTTTTCTATCCTATTGCAACCATGCATAATTTTTCTATCCACACCTAAAAAAATGCATATATAATACATTCTATATAAATATAATGTGAATAAAAAATATCATAAAAATTTTAAACACTTTCAAATAATTTAATAATGTGTGCATACCTTTTATCTCTCAAAATTTTCTATATGGCACTGCCTGAGTCAATCTCGATGACATGTCATTCTCATTTGGTGTGAAATGTGTCTTGCACCATTCAACCACATCATGTGCATTTTTTATATGCACTCCCTTATAACTCATTTGATACTTTCGTATAACACGTTTGATGCAAGCTTCAACACCATCATGTTCACCTTTTCCATGTCCACTCTCAAAGAAACTCCAGACATGTGGTATATTTTCATTACGATGATATCTACACAGTGCATAAAATGGTCTCAATGATTTGAATTGTGCAGCACATCCATCTAACCAAACATAACGTTTATCAATTTTTATACCTCTTTCTTTCAAATTTGCAAAAAACATCTTGAAGTAGTGTTCCACATAATGAATGTCATGCTCTCTATCATCACTTATATAAAAATGATATTCCATCTTGATGACCTGTGCTTCAAATATGCTCTGATTACCATCCAAATCTAATTGTGTGTGTCGATAACACACATGTACCATACTAGTAATTTTCTCTGAAAAATAGTATTCTGACTAAATTGCCTTTTGATGAACAAAAGAATAATTTTATGCAAAATCAAAAACTGATACAATAGTTCCAAGTGGGAAATTGTCTCTCAGTGTTTGAAATTGTTGTGCTTGCCACTTTGCAAAAAAAGCATGATAAATGTAGGGTTGAATCAATTTAAAATTTTTTTCCTTAAATACTCCAACATTTATCTCCTCTTCAACATATTCTAACCTTTTGGATTCTTTCCCAAATTTTGTTTCATTCTTTACATATTTGTAACTCTTGCAATTTACCATCTTTGTTACATCAATATTTTCATTTTTCAAAGGAAAAAGAGACAAATCGGCACATGTTTGGCATATTCCTTTTATGCAATTTATTTGTCTAGCTGCATCATCTCTTTTGTCACATAAAATGGATGAGATGAACTCACTTCGTCTAGTAGGAGGAGCCTTTTCAAAACCATAAGTGTCTTCTACAAACTTTTGAAAACCCTGATAGTGGAGATCAAATTCAATATGATAACGACAACAACAAGTTTCAAACACTTTGTTTGTCCTGATATAATATGGCTTCAATCTTCAAACAATGTTTTCCCAATCTTTATATTAGGATTTGAACTACAAAATGACACATACATTTCATGTTGTGTTGTGTCCAACCAATGTTTCATATGATATCCATATTGATTAGCTAAAATTCTATGTCTGATAACATCTCTAGTGTATGATGAAGGACGTGTATTATCATTCCAAAATGATGTGACCAATTTTTTTGTTCCTTCATCAATCCTATCAGAATGAGGAGCTCTACACATGATTGCCCAATTTCCTTCCAAGGTGCTATCATCCAAAAGTATTCTCCTATTAACATATCATGATATTGTTTTCCTATTAAAACCAAACTGAGATGAAATTGAAGATATCTATCTTTTTCATCCCATAGTGTTACCTACAATGGATGTCAACATAACTTTTCTTGTAATGGACTTATCTATAGTTTGAGATCGCTTCCCTAGTTGGTTCAAACCTTTCTTAAGATTTTCAATCATATTAGTTTGCATGTCAACAACTTTTCTCTTCTTTGATGATGTGTCTATACCCAATAATTTTAATGCCCCTTCCAACTTTTTGTTTATAAGTATAAGTGAAAGTGATTGAGCTTGTTCAAGCATTTCAAAATTATCAAATTTACCCAATATTTCTTTTGCTATCATATTCATTGATCTCTTCTTAGCAAGACTTAAGGGTTGAACATTAGCAAGTGATCTCAAATTCTCCACATCTATTGTAAGTAAATGATCTAAGTTTCTATAATTAATATTTTTTTTTACAGTTTGAGCTAAATTTAAAAGTTCATCCATACCAGTAGGAGCACATGATGTTGACCCTTCTCCAACATCAATTGTTTGAGCTTTCGTAGGGATTAATCCCAACCCTTCTTCAATGTGAAATTCTCCGACTTGACTTGACCCTCCTACTTCAACTTGTCTTTTAGCTTCTTTAATTTTATGATAATATGTCAATGCAGCTTCATGATTTCTTTGTTCAATATCAGGTGACCTTTTTCTAGAAGATTTACTTTGTCTTCCCTTGTTCCCCATTTCTTCAAGCTCCAAAAAATGTCTTCCACAAGATCGTCAAAAAAATTTTTCTTCTTCAAAAAATACTTTAATCTAATATTTTTCCTCTCCAAAATTATGCCTTTGAAAAAATAGAAATACCAATCCTCCTTCAAAAAATGCCTTCAATAATACAAAATGCAAATTTATTAATTGCAATTCAATGTAAAATAGAAACAAAATATTTTACTTTTATACCATTTTAAATTTTTTTACAAAATAATTTTACTAGCCGACTTTGCTCGAAGTACATACTTCGTGCGAAGTACCCAAGGAAAAATTCCAGCGGGTGTCTTTTTGCCAAGATTTTCACTTGGGAGGTTTCGTGTGAAGGGTCTTTGCACGAAGACCCTCAAGTGTCTTCGTGCGAAGGGGGTCTTCACACAAAGACACCAAAACTAAAATTTTGCCATCAGAAAACAACTGAACTTCTAAACAATGGTCTTTGGAGGCCTAAAACAAGGACTAAACATGATGATTTTTTCAAACAGATAATGTCAAATGATGCTATTCAGAACAAGCTTTCTAATGAATATAATTTTAATACATATTAAGTTCATTATCACTTTTAAATATTACTTTAACTAAACATAGGTTGTTTGGTCATTCAACAACCTGTCTCTTCAATACTTCTAGAAAAATAGTAAATTATAATTTTTTTTTATAAAAAATATGTAGGAAAAGCGTATGTGTTACCTTTCTATGAAAAAATAAAAAATGAATTTCGATATACACAGATCAAGTTAGAGCGATCCAAGTGACCTTATGTCTAAATTACAGTTATTGTCACTTTAAAAATTAATAAACTATGAAATATTGATCCAAAATGAATAAAACCAATTGCATCCTTTAGATATTGAACTGAAAAATATAATCTCGAAAGAATTACATTGTTATCATATTTAAATTTATTTTTATCCTGATCCAAGTGATAGTAACTCCTTAAAAACATAGTTTTTTCACGCAAACCACTTTTCGAAGGAGAAGGAAAAATGAATTTAAATGATTTTTTATTTTTTTAAATATATTTAGAAACTAGAAAGAAAATTTTAAAAGACTCTAGTTTACATCATCTTCAAATTCCTAATAGTTTTGTAGCAACAAATGTTCGAAAGTGAAGTTTTTTCTCAGAATCTTGAACTCTGTGTCAAAGTTGCCCAAAAAGTGGGACTCACTATTGTGGGACCACCCACTACCAAGAAATGAGCCTAAACTATTTCAATGAAGCCATTTTGACCATATGTTAGTACAACTTGTATCTATTTTTCATTATGTTAGACCACGTGAAAACTTATAACTTGAAAATGTTATCGAACATACACAAAATGATTCAGTCAATCCATTTTTTCCTACAACCATATTCTGAATGTGTGATTATTGTGTTTGTACATCATTAGAACCTATCCTAAACAATGTCCTACATAGAGAAACATAATCAACATCAGTCCAAGTAATATCAAATATCTTTTATCCATAATTTATGTGATTGGCATAGTCTTGCATATTAGAAAGTCATACCTTGAATTTTACTTATATTCTTTCATTTAGAATCTATAAATTTGCTTAGTCATTTACATATTGCACAGTCCCAATCCTAGATCCAAAAATCCAAAGAAAAACAAAAAATATAGATTGTATATCATAGAGTCAAGTATTACACTTTCTAGAGTCATTTTTCAAATTAGAGGGTTCATCTTTTCCTATAGTGGTATTGAACATTATCTTGACTTCCTTGAAATTCAATTATCGTCTTTATCCATCTTCATTTTCTTAGTCACTCACCATTTTTATCAAAATTTATCTTGGGTATGTGCAAGATCATGGTCTACTAAACTATGGTCTTAAGTGGCAATGAAAAATAAAAAAATCAGGGTTAGTCAACTTGACATAAAAAGTTGAACATCTTATGAACCTTATGTGAAAAAGTTGTAAGAATAGAATCTGTAGGAAATTGAATGCAGTTTCTAAATTACTAGCTCTTGTCTAAATTTTTTTTTATCTAATTGTTCAAAATTTTAGATTTCAATGCAGTAGTATGAAAATTTCAGGAAAAAGATTAAAAGTACGTGTATGTCTGACTACCTTAATCACAATCAAATGATGATATATTTTTCCAAGATTCTAGATATAAGTAGTAGACTCATGCCCAAATGTGACAAATATTTTTTTGTAATTTTTTGCTAAATAAATAATTAATTATGAATTTTCTGCTACAACTTTTTCAAAATAAAAAACTCTTGTGTTTGACCACCTTAACTAATTCTAAACTTTACAAAATTGAAAACTTTTTTTTTCTTATAGTAGCTAAAGTATAGAATGTGACACATGTTTCAGATTTCAAAAAGGTTAAATGGTTTGAAAGTTATAGTTGTTTTTCAATCAGTACGTCAATTACGACTGTAAAGATAACTCAATTGAAAAAAAGTAATAATTACTTACTGAACTCAAAATTTGACAAAAATTATATTGATGGAAAGCTGATAATGTCTTTAAGAAACTCTTTTTGTTTCATCAATTTAGGGTGAAAAAATAGTTGTCAGCTACATTGTCGAAGTCTCGATATCAAAAACAATGTCCTAAACACACGTAAAGGGTTGACCATCCACGTTTGGTATTGCCCAAGCAAATACCAAGCCTAATCGGATATTCGAGAATTTTAGATATCCAAAAATTTTGGATATCCGATAATATCAAATATCTAAAACTTCCTGCCTAATTCAAAATTTTAATTGCACTAGTTTTCTCAATTTCAAGTTTCATATTAAATTGTATTTTTTTTATGTTAATATTAATTGAGTTAAGTATTTTTTTCAATTTTAAGATATATATTTTAAATTATTATTTTTAATATTAATATTAACTTATTAAATATTTATATTATATGTTCAATATTATACCTAAGGGAGAGAGAGAGAGAGAGAGATTTCAGTAAACTTTTGATGGGAGATTTTGGATATCCGATAATATCGGATATTCGATATGTTTAGATAGTTGATATTTTTGGATATCCGATTCTATTTACTGGTGAAAAGTAAAAACTATATTCTCTGGGTCCCTCTAGAGAGGCACATTTAGCTTGGTAACTCAACCTAACACTTGACATTAATGTTTCGAATCATATATAGTTTAGAGAATCATTGAAGATCTTTTCTTCAAACATGAATTGTAATGAGAAACAACTGCTGCATTTTTCTTAAATGGGCATTCCTTTGAGGGAAAATGGTATACATAATGATTTCAAAAAAATACCTGCACAGTTGATTTGATGATAGACAGTTTCAGCCCAAGTCCTCTTGAAAGTATCCAGCACAAGATTTTTCTACAGACTCTTTGTAATTTCAGCGGTTTGACTATACTGAATAAGTAGATGTCAATGGACTTCCCCTCGATTGAATACAATCAATTGATTTTTTAACTCTATAAAAAAAATTTCACACATATGTAGAACCACTATACACTCATCATCTATCCTAGAAACTGATAGTGGCATAAAAATTGATGTAAGAACATTTAAGGTAAAGGGGAAGGGGAAGGGGGGAGAGAGAGAGAGAGAGAGATGGGAGAGAGAGAAAGAAGGGGAAGGATATACACACACACACACACACAAATATATATATATATCTATATATATTTGTGTGTGTGTGTGTGTGTGTGTGTATATATAGAGAGAGAGAGAGAGATGAATGGTATAAAAATGGAGCCTTAACAATGCACCTATCATTCACCACTATTCATTTGTATGTATTTTGAATTGGAATATCAAAAGTAAAGTAAATCCAAAAATGCTTGAAAATTAATTAGGATAACATACATACCTCATCATGGAATAAACTTAGAAATACATGTTTTCTAGAGCCTATGTGGAGTTTCGAAAGATTTTGCAATCAGATATGAGACCAGGAAGCCATGACAGAGAAAACCCAAAAAACTTTTGTCTTTCCGACAGAAGGTAGTCTTTGACCCCGATAAAAGGTCAAAGGCTACATTAATATTTTGAAGGTCAACTTTGACTTTGTTCACAGATCTTGAAAGTTTGTCGAAAAGGGTACTCAGATCCTCCTCCAATTCTCGAAATAGCTACTGTAGCTATCTGAAAAATGGTGTTTTTGGGGTGGCTATATAGGGTTTTGCCTTAGTCAAACCCCTGTTTTGGTGATCTCCACCTCCATGAATAGCCGATTGAAATAGAATGTGTGTGTGTGTGTGTGTATTGAAAGTGTAGTGCCAAGATCTAATCCTCTAGATCAAAACCCTAGCATGAATATGTATGAGACAACAATACATAGATTTGAACGAGATAGAAAAGCATACCAAGCCCCCAAGGCTAAAGTACTTCTACCAAACTCACAATCTGTAATTGCTACCCCATGATTGTATCTTTGAATGCTTGAATGTTGGTAATAGTGGATTAAGGAAGAAAGGATCTCTCTTGCTCCAAGTATGTGTTCACAATGGTGTGTTCACAAAGAATTCAACAAAAACTTTAGTTGTGATTATTCACCATTTGGCGAATGTCGCCTGTCCGCAACTCAGGAATTGGCGAATATTTTTCCCATATGGGATTGACCCTATCGCCCTGCATTTATTAAAATTGGGTCCAATGCCCAGGTCCATCGCCCAGCGGTTTATTAAATCTTGTCCATTTATTTCACATTATCGCCAATAGCATATACATTTTGGGTACGATATATTTTTAACATTCACCTATAATTTCAATGCAACCCCAAATGGATAGCCTATATTCGCCAATATATATATATATATATATATATATATATATATTTAGGCGGCCCCAATTTTGCCAGCCATTTTACAGACATGTGTCTCAAATCGATGGGTTTTCGCCACTTTTATTAATCATACTAAGGTATTGGATGGGCCATCATCACCTAGGAAATAACATAAGACGTGTTATAATTACGCGGGCTTCGCCAAATTTTTGGACACTAACCTAATACCTCCTGCCCAATTTGCCAAAAAAGATTAGTATAAATACATTCATACATCAGTGTTATTGTACACAATTTGGATCAGTTCAATTTGATCGATAGTTAAGTTTAGACTGTTGAGTCTTAACTGCTTTGGCAAGTTGCGATTGCAATTGAATTTGAAGAAAAGGTAAGTGATTATTATTCTGTGACTATGTAAACATTGTATATTATAGTTCTATTGTCATTTGTCACTTCTTCAACAAGTATACATTTTTTTTTCACTGGTAGGATGGTAGCCTTTATTTCGTTGAAGAATCAAGATGTCGAATAAGAATAAGGGTAAGGCTCCAGCATATGGGAAAATCCAAGAGAGGCCAACAAAATGCAGAACCTTATCATCGTACTTTGGTCATGGTGTTGGAAATGTTTTTGGCCAAAATCGGGAAGCTACTTCATCACAAGAAGATTTTCAAGATTCACAACCTGAGGCTGAACCTACATGAAATATTGAAGAAGTTAATGAACCTGATATCTCAGATCATGATGAACTTGAAGAAGATTTTTAGTGAAATACCCAGAGTAGCCATAATGATATAATCAACTTGGATGGGACTGAGAATGTCAGAGAAGATGATGGTGCAGGGAAGAAAAGACAATACAAATTAAAGAATGATAGAATGTGGGATATGTCAAGGAATTTTCAAGTAGAATGGGTGTCAAAGTATCCATTCATTGAACCAAAGGAAAAGAGGTTGCAGCTAAAAATTGACACCATAGAGAAGCATATGGGTAAAGTTTACGAAAAGAAAACCATAGATGGAGTTCAAAAATTAGTGATAAGATGAAAAACAAAGGAGGAATCTCAGCATGTTAGGAATGCAGAATTATATGAATTTCATCATAATATAAAGATGAAGCCCGGTGAAGTTAAAGGCTCTATTGAAGCTTGTTTTGGAAAATTATTAGAAGTTAAACTAATGGGAAAAGCTGTTCAGTTAAGTGTTGTGTTTAATATTTTGAGAAGAGGGCATCCTATGACAAACTACCCATCATTGAGTGCTTTATTACATTTTTTGAAAGTTCGTAACTATCCTAACAGTCACTGGTCAGTAAACAGTGGATGGGAATGGGCAAGTTGTCTTGCTGAGGTTGAAAAAGAGGATCTGAAGGCAAAAATTCAAGAGTCAAATTTTATTGCATTGTCTTTAGATGAGGTTACAGCAATAGACAATACTTCCTGGGTATGCATGCATGTTTATACTATACAAAATTTTGTTCACCAACCTCATCTACTAATTGTTGCTAAAATGAGGGATAATGTGACAACGGAAAATTTATTTGAACTAGTAAAGAGTTCTCTAATTGAATATGGAGGTATAAATGACATGACCATTGCCAAAAAGCTGGTGTGTGTTGGAGTGGATGGAGCTTCAGTAATGCAAGGCCATAGGGGCAGTCTTTGCACAAAGATATAATCTTCTTGTGCACCCTACATTACTCCCATTCATTGCATGGCCCATAGAATGAATCTAGCTTTTGGAGTTGTTAGCAAGCATGCTCTAGTACAAAAAATTGAAGCTTTAATCAAATAGCTCTACCAATACTTCTGTTGAAGTTTGAAGCAATTGAGGGAATTTCAACACTTTGCCGAAGGACTAATCGATGCGAACAAGCTTCTTAAGGATAATGATACCAGATGGATCTCTTTGGATGGACCAGCACATCGAGTTTTTTCAGAATATCAATCATTGCTTGGTCTAATGAACTCAAGTCATGACGAAGCAGGGCAACCAAAATTTCCTGCATTGTTGGTAATGTTAAGTAATGTAGAGACACTGTTAACATTAGTAGGTATTCTCCCCATGCTTGAGGAAATGAGAAATTTAATGAAAAAGGCCCAGCAAAGAGCTATGTATATTGTAGAATATGCTTCGCTGCATCAATTGACATGCGTGATGCTTGATAATCTCTATCAATTATGTGTCGATGATGTAAAATTTTCCAGCTAGCTGAAAATCATAGATTTGGACAATCCTGATAAGTTTTTAAAAATTGGTTCAAATGGGGAGTTATGTGCAGAAGTTCACGGAGTTGAGATACCAATGCACTTCTTTGCCAGGATCGAGTCTGAGGAACCAGGAAAGAACCCCAAGATGCGAGTATCAAGTATTAAAAGGGAAGACTTTACCAAGATCGTTCAGTCTGTAACAGCTTCTATGAAGCACATTGCCTATGATCTTTCCTCACAGATTAGAGCAAGATTCTCACTAGTCAAACTACTTGAATCCATGGCTATTGTGTTTCCTCGATATTGGAGTATGAACAATCCGAAATATTTTAAATGTAGGCTACTAACTTTGATAGATAATTTCTGCAAAACCAAAGAGTTAAATGGAGTAACTCTAAATGTAATTTTAGATGGAAATCATTTGAGAGAGTAATCAGGTCATTTTTCAATGACAATGAGGGAACAATATAATATTATGTAGAACCCTCATGAAGATGGATCGGTATCAAGGCTTTGGAAAATTCTAGCTAAGAGCGAATTGTTGACTGATACAATATCATAATATTTAAAGCTTGTTGATTTACATTTGACCATGATATTGGGGTCAGTGGAGGATGAGAGATTTTTCAGTGCTTTGGGATTCCTAAAGTCAAAGCTAAGAAACAAACTAGACAAGAACCTAGAAAATTTCTTGGGGCTCTATACATCCAGGTATGAAGTCAATACTTTTCCTTACGGAAGCACACTGAAATTATGGAGGAAGGAATGTCAGAGAAGAGGGTTGGGAAACATTTCAAACCAAAGTAGGACTGAGAGTGGAAATGCTAGAGATAATGATGTCATTAACTCATGTACTGGTACTAGTACTACTAGCGGTGAACATTAGTTAAGCGATGGTATGCAAAGTGAAGAAAACATATCGAAGAACCAAGGAAGCTATGAAGTTGATGGCGCTGAATCCGAAGATCTCAATGATGATATGATTTGGAAGCTTGAAGTTGAACCATTGTAGAATTAGCAGGTCCTAGGTATTTATTAAGCTTTTTCTTGAAGTCTACTGTCAGTTTTTCTATCTCATCATCAATCATGCATAATAGCATATTCCAATGTCAAAAACATGAATGTGGTTGATAATGTCATCAAGATTCAATTCCATAATTAATAATAGTTTTCATTTGCATTATTAAGCTCATATGGTACAATTCTTGTAGATTTTTCATTATTTTTTTTGACAACATAGCAATTCATATGTTACAATTCTTAGAGTTAGAAATACCGATTCTCATTAATTTAATTACAACTATGATACAATATAACAATTCATTCATTAATTAATACTAGTAAGAACAAAACTCTGTGATTTTGTTTACAAAAGTCAATGACTCAATACCCATTAGCAATTTGGCACATTGCCCAATTTCAATTTCATTACCCTAACTCTAAGCCAATGACCCTGAATTTCCTTTTATAGAAACAAGGCAGCAATAATAGCTTCAAGTCAATTTGCCTAATGTGAAGTTGGAAGTCTCAAAATCTAAATCAGTAAGACAACTAAAAGTCTACAACATCTCTACAACTTTAGTTGTACATTTCTGCATTTGATAGGCTGGTTTAGTAAATTAGCATTGGCAATAGCATCTGCAACTGCAAGACTGCAACATTGATCCTATTCAAAAAACAAAGTTCAAACTTGTTACTTTAAACTCAATTCTAGACTCTAGTATTTAGGATAATATCAAAGATATATACTAAAGATATAGAGATGATTGAAACTGAAAGTACTTTCACATACTATGATTGATGAGATCAAGATGATTCTATCAGTTTCTTTAGTATGCTCCATTCTTCGTTGGTTGGAAGGGAAAAATTTGTGATGTTATAGTAAATGACCTGCAACTTCGTTAGCCATCCATACTTGGAAGAGTGAGTTGAAAGCAATGTTCCTTCCATTACTGCATTCAAAATTGTGAATGTTTTGATGCACTTTGCAATGCCTTCATGAGTTATATCATGAGGAAGGTTGCCTAAATCAGACGTCATTGTGTCCTCCAACTTTTTTTTGTAATCTTCTCTTCCAATGAAATTCATTGATGAGTAATCAGGTCCAGGACTCAGAAAACTGAGAGATATCAATTTGGTTGTTTTACTATTCATCTTGGTGATCTTTGGCCCAAATAAGGCAAGAGTTTCATCTACTTCTATTAGTTTCTGACATATTTGAAAGATAGAGGTTGCCTTTATTGTTGCACCAATGTGGTCCTAAATTCCCTTGCTTGCCAAATGCCTATCATTGGTTCTGTTGATTTCTTATATAATCTTCGTTGTAATTTTCTATCTCTGACAAAAACTTTTGTTCTTCGCAATGTGCTCTTTCAGCTTCCCAAAAACATATGTAACAGTTTCATTCAGTTCAAACCAATCACACAACCTATCGCCAGACATCTGTATTTGACCTAGAAGAATTTTTTTATTTGCTTGACTGTATTATTTACATTGTCATTCAAGATGTTTTCATACTTTTTAATTTTATTATTTGCCTTCTTTAGGTCTTCTCTCATTTCTAAGAACCGGTGTTCATCATGTTGTCTTATTTTCTCTGCTTTCTCTTCCCACTCTTTTGCTTTTACCCTCTCATTCTCCAATTCTTTCTTTAATTTATTGGTTGCATGTCCCGTATTCTCCAATTTTTTGTATAAACTTAACGAAGAGACTTTTTCATCCTTAAGTTTTTTTTCGCTCTATTCCAATTTTTCCCTCAGAGTTTTCAGTTCTGCATCCATATGTTCTTGTTGTCCAATTGCTTCTTTAGAGGATGAATTTTTTATCCTTCTCTCTAATTCTTTGCACCTATTTTTTGTTGCTTTCTCAATTGCCTTTACATTTTCTAGGTTTGCCTTTAACTTATCTATTTTTCCCTAAAGCTTTCCTTTCTCTCTCTCCAACTTCATTAATGAATTGTAGACCACTTGGTTGGTCATTTTTGACACATTTATCTTGTCCAAATTTTTAATTTTGGATAAATCCATTTGGAGGGTGCTAAATTGTAATTGAGATGGATCTAACTGACTCTCTGGTGGATTGTTATCTCTAGCTAGGGGAATAAAAACCATGAATTCCATCATATCTTTATTTGGGTCATATGTGAGAAATAACCTATTGGATGCAAGTTCTGCATCACGAGTTGCAACAACTGCTTCCATCTTCATTTTCTTACTATTTTCTCTACTCCTATTTTTTGATTGTTCATAGTTAGTTACAAAATCATTGTAATGAAAATCAGGGTTTTATGACACAACTAAATGTTTGAATGGTGAAATAGCACTTGCACTGATGTACGAGCTTTCACCTATGTTGCTTGTGGTTCTACTAATTCCACCATGAGGATTAGCAACACCCTAACCTATTACAAGTAGAGTTTTTGGACTGTTATGAGGGTTTTGTCCTGAAGGTTGGGCAATTGTTGGACTCATAGTCACCATTGGCATTGTTGTACTAATACTTGTCATAACCTTTTGCTTCTTTACACTACCTTGATCTCTAGGAACAATTTTTTTCATGTCTATCTATAATGTCCTTTTCGGACCACTAATTGTAGTTGTACCCATGATATCCACAACTGTGGGAGTGACAATTGATTCAGATTGAATCTGAGTTCTTGCAACAGGTGGAACTGTATTTGGAGCTAGAACTAATGGAATTGACTAAGTTGATGAATGTGATGATTGAACTCCAAGCCCAAGGCCTAGTTTTTCACCATGTTTTGGTGGAGCTAGTCGGTCAGGTGCAGACCAAACCCCTTATCCACTAGGACCCAGACCACCAATACCTTGGTAGCCCATTTTTTGTATAATTTCTGCTCCTTTGGTATATTTATCTTTTGTGGACTTATCAAGTCGTGTACTAATTGTGGAATTCACACTGGATGTGGGATCCACAGAGCCCTGGTCATAGTCATCATCATCAGTGACATTTGCTTTAGATGGATGCTCCTTATTCCATAAGTCGTTAAACATTTTATCCTCTTCCACCTCATAAAGATCTCTAGAGGTCTTTGGCTCACCAAGATTCTTCCTCATTTCCCAAAAATCTTGAATTTTGGTTCGAGTCCAATTATCATCCATACATTCATCCATTAGGTCAGTTGGAATAGATTTTGTAGATGGTTGAGCAGCTTTCTGGTATAAATTGTACAATGTCATGGCCTGCACTTTTCCTTTCTATTTGTGCAATGCCATAATTTGTGATGACAATTCTTGTATTGACATGTTATTTTCAGCAGCATATTTCTCCATCTCTTTTTTGACCTCATCCCAGGAATCCATGTTTTTAAATTTTTCAATCAATGGCATACTTTCATGTTGACATTTTCTTGTAGAGTTTCCATTATCTCTAAGCTTTGTTCGAATTATGTTGGGTGGATCATACTACCAGTGACTGTCAACATCAAAGTGAAAAATTGTAAAAAAGGCTTGTGCCACTTTGAATCCTCTTCTCTCAAATGTGAACCCTCCAAATGAGAAAGGCAAGGAAGGAAATATCATTTTCTTTTGCTGACCATTAAAGAGTACATCTGTGCTCTCCATCTGCCATACATATTCCAATGCAAATACCCTGTCTATGACATGTATTGGAATTTTGGAGGGTTCTACTACTGAACCGTAAAACCTTAACACTGTGTACTCTTCCATGAAGTACCAGTCAGCCAATTGTATTTTACTTCCAAGTTGAATTAAATCTCTACAAGTAGCAGACAATCTAGGCATTGGAGTGCCTGTAATTTTATCGTACATTAGTGCCAAAAAGAAGTCTACAAAATTGTTGTAGTTCTTTCTGTTATCAATCATCCTTATCTGAGGTGCATATATTGGATTTTGGCCTTGACTGCAAAGCTTGTTTGTCTGAAATATTGCATGATGCTTTGCTAAGAGAAGATAGCACAAGTAGGTTGTGAATCTAAATGTCTTATGTGAACCTATTTTAATCATTAGTAATTGTTCTTGCATGCAACGAACAATGTGCTCAATAAAATAATATTTTACTGGTACTTTTTCAAAATGAATATGAAAAAGCATTTCAAGAATGCTGGCACCCACTTCTTTGTTACTATCGAATCCCAAAAAAAATGCTAGCAAGGAAATACTGTCCTGAACCCATGGCACAAAAATTTCATAATCATAAGGAGGCATATGATTTGGACTCAGGCTAGAACCGTTTGCTATTCCTTTGATATAAGAATCTCTATGTGTTGCATCTATTTTTTCATAATCCTCTGCCAACTTTCCTAGGTCAATTTGCACGCTTGAGTTTTGTTGTTCAAATCCTAGGTTCAACAGAGTAGCAAATTCACTCTTGGTTATGGACAAAATTTCATCCTGAGTATTTTTATTCACAATTGCTTTTCTATTTTCATCATAATTTTTGGCATAGACCATGAAAATTTCTAGGCAAGGGAGTACTTGAGGTAACGCCATGCATGCTGACCCAACATTCCACGATGCAATTTTATTTGCCATTGCATTTACCTTGGGGTTAAATGAAGAAAATTTGAGCCCTTATTTGAATCATTCCACTTGTTTTCAATTGCAAATCTAATTTCCATTATTCCCTTATTTCCATGAATAACATGATCATAAATATCATGGAATAAATCAGTGAAACCTAGTGTTTTAAGCAGATTGTGGAATTCTATTATCTAACTTGTCTTTTTACTCATAGTCTTATTCTTGATATTTTTTTTGCCCATCATGGTAAGTTGGTAAGTGGTAACCTAAACCGGTATCACTATTTACTTGTAGGAAAATTCAAATATTTATACACAGCTACAAGCCTACAATTTACAGGGGTGATTCAAAATTAAACCCTAATAAGTAACATGATAATTTTTTTTCTATTATATAAACAATAAAGTTGTAAATCAAGAGATTTGAAAAATTTAAAATGCAGGATCTAGGTGTTCAGGATTTTAGTAGTTACCCATTACCCTTAGTTTCATTTTTTGCAAACTATGACTGGGAAGAGACTCGAGAGCTGAGAGACTTTGTTGCTTTCCTCAGACCTCAATCTCAACCTAGAAATGTATACTGCAGACTACTTAATAACTTATACTTATAAATGAAAAATTAGATTGGAAACTTAAAGAGAAAAAATTGTACAATCTATAGTCGTCACACTTGTCACTGACCGTGTGAGTGGCCACATGTCATGAATCCAGAATGGATTTGCAAAGAAGTTGTATTTCTTTTCCCTTTTGGCCTGAAATACAGCTTCGGTCGTTGATCTACAATCATCCAACGATCATAATGTCAATGCAATGTTAGTCACTATCTGGTGTGGTGGCACTGTGGGTCCCATTAACTCACCTTGTCACTTGGTGGATCAATCACCTCACAAGTTAGATGTGTCACGTCATCATCAAATGACATTGTTGGTAAACCGTGCGAGATTGCGAGTGTTCAATGACATGTGTCATGATTTCAGAACGGGTTTGAAAAGATGAGGTTTATTTTTCCTTTTGGCTTGAAATACAACTTTGGTCGTTGATCTACAATCATTCAACGGTCATTATGTCATTGTTAGCTAGTGTGGTTGCCCCATGGGTCCCATTAACTCATCGTGCGAGACTGCGAGTGGAACGTGTTTAGTGACACATGTCATGATTCAAGAATGGGTTTGAAAAGATGGGTTTCTTTTCCCTTTCATCCCAAAATACAACTTTGGTCGTTGATCTACATTCATCCAACGGTCATTATGTCATTATTAGCTAGTGTGGTGGCCCCGTGGGTCCCATTAACTCATTGTGTAAGACTATGAGTGGAACGTGTTTAGTGACACGTGTCATGATTTTGGAATGGGTTTGAAAAGATGGGGTTTCTTTTCCCTTTCATCCCGAAGTCCATTGTACATCATCGATCTGTGCTCATTCAACGATAGTTATTTGCAACAAAAAATGTTAAATGTTATACTGTTATTATTTCCTTTATAGATATTAATTAATAATGGATAATAAGTTAATAACATTTAAAATTTAAAGTTATTTAATTGAATAGTAACAATTCTAAATGCACTATTTTTTTAATAATATTACTTAAGTTAGTGTTACGAGATTTCTCATTTCTGTGGTCGCTGACTTGCTAGGTCTCCCAAACATGAGTTATTAGTTAAAGTACTATTTTTTATTGATTATATAGTATACTTAAAGTTAAAATGATATTTTTTATTGATTATAACTTTAACGTTGATAATTATAGTCTCATATAATTCTCATACCTTATAATTAGAAAACCATAAATTCTTTCTCTAACCTTATTAATTCATTTGTCCTTCAAATTGATTATATAGTATACTTAATGTTAAAATGATATTTTTTATTGATTATAACTTTAACGTTGATAATTATAATCTCATATAATTCTCATACCTTATAATTAGAAAACCATAAATTCTTTCTCTAACCTTATTAATTCATTTATCCTTCAAATTGATTATATAGTATAGTTAATGTTAAAATGATATTTTTTATTGATTATAACTTTAACGTTGATAATTATAATCACATATAATTCTCATACATTATAATTAGAAAACCATAAATTCTTTCCCTAACCTTATTAATTCATTTATCCTTCAAAATTCTGTAAATCTTTCATATTAACTACAACTGTCTACATTGTACAACTGTGATACATTTTAAATATTCAAATTTAAAAATGGAAATACCATCCGCATCATTTGAACATTTCCATATTTCTACTAAAACATACTTACAAGTTACATCATACATGTCAAATACACAGATAAAGCAATTAATTAAAATATTGCAATCATAGTGACAGAGAAGTCTAAAAACCATTTTTTGTACCCATAAAACACAAATTGAAATGAGCTAAAGCTTGCAAAATTTTCATTGCACTTTTTCATATAATTATAATTACATTGTCCACTTCCAGTACAATACTACAAAGAGAAACCTACTATTATACTATAAACAAAAAAATGCAAAAAATGAGGTATGTTTTTATTAAAAAAACCACTAGTAGTCCACTAGTGATTTTTCCCTTTGGCTCCATCTAAGTAGAATTTTGCAAAGAGGATTAACTGTGAGAATTCATCAAGCCACCCGTATTTCTCTGCCTGAGCCTCCTCTTCATCAAGCATAAACCACTTACGAAGAAAATCCCTAGCAATCAACACCCATTTCCTATGGCGCTTCAACTGCCCAACAGTCAGGCCCAACAGAAAAGGTTGCATGGCCACATTTTGGCCTAGGAGAAAAAGTTTGGGTATTTCACTTGCCCAAGGGATCCCCACCCCTATTTCTACGAACACAACAACATTAACGTTGTCCCCCAAGTATTCTTCTTTAAAAACCCTCCTCAACAGCATTAACATGTCAGCCTTGTCTCCTCCGAGGTTGAGAAGAGATGCCAAAAAATGGGATGTAATATCTGTGTTGACCTGGTGTCTATCTTCATTGTTCAAAAAATCTCGGCCCAACACCATTTTCACAGCCTCTATTATGAGAGGCTCACCCTCCTTACAAATAGATTCTAAAGTTTCATCAGAAAAGGAACCCAGAAAGGTCTTCTGGGCCTCCTCAAATGTACATCTTAGCCTAATTGGAGTGTCCATCTAAAATAGTAAAACTTCAAAAAACTTAAAAACAAATTATTTGCAGAGTGCAGAGTGCAGACCCTAAACAAACAAATTATCTAGCAAAGATGAATCGATGAATAATGAAGCTAGATCGTCTATAAATAGCCCTTGAATCCTTGATCGTTACTTAGCAATAAATTATTCTTTCTTTAATGGTATTAAATTTATTGTCCTTTATATGCCTCTAAATGTTTCATGTAAATCTTTCCCCTAAATACATGCATGTGAGAAATTAAAATTTTGTACTTAATCTTTCATATCTAACAGTAAATCTTTCCCATTTATGTAGAACTGTCAAAAATTAGTTAGATCGTCTATACAAATTTGGAAGGGTTTCATGACAGCTAAAGAATGTCGCTTGTCACTGACAAGACATTTATTTCTTACCGAATTAAGAGGTTACAAGTTACACTATAGTAATAGGACTGTGATTATCGATACCAACATGTGTACACTGTAGTCTGCAGATAAGTTACCCTTATTTGATACGTGTCAACATTTCGGTGACTTCCTCAACAACTCTATTTTCTTCAAGAAATTGGGGCCGGAATTAAACTTCAGCCATTGATCTTGGAAATCACCAATAAAATATTTTTTTTGCCATAATTAACGAATGATTAGCCAATAAAATAAATAAATTTTCAAAAGGTACATAAAATTTGCCAATACAATAATTTTTTTACGCTTCAAAAGAATATCATTCGCCTCATATATTATAATTTTTTACTTGATAAGAAAATTATTCGCCTCAAATATTATACTTTTTTACTTCAAAAGAAAATTATTCACCTCATATATTATAATTTTTTACTTCAAACATATATTATTCACCAGCAATTTATGAATTTTTCATTTGGCAGGGAAAAAATTGCCAATACGAACTATGAAAAATCATGGATTTGAAAAAAAAATTCTCCTGCATTAAAACAAATTCCCCCCTAAAATAATGTATGATTCGCAAGGATTTTACACATTTTCCAAAAAGGGGGTTTCTTAAAGTTATCCCTGACAAAGATGCTTGATATAAATAATGGCTTGATCTTCTATATCATCCTCTTGCAATCTTGCATCTTCACTTCACCATTCCTTGCTTGCTTGAATCTCCTTGCAATGTAATTTTTTCTTGTGCAATTGCTTGGTGTTGTTGTGTTGTGAAAATGAAGGCAAATGAGAGTCTTTATATAGAGGTTTCAAGGTGAGGCTCCTAGAGCAATGTGAGGACCCTTTATTCAAATTTCACCCTTGAATTAAGGTCAAATCACAATAACCAACTAAGGAGGGAAAATAATTAAATTAATTTCAAATTAAAACCCTTTTGCACTCAGATCCAAGGGCTCAACATTGATTTTGGGGACCGCTGGGACCAAATCTGAAAAAGGGGCACAGATTCTGGAGGAGGTCAAAGATGACCTCATCTTTGACCTAGGTTAGGGATGACCTTGACCCTAACCTAGGTCAGGGATGACCTTGAATCTGACCTAGGTCAAGGTCTAGGTCATCTTAGACCCAGAGATCCAGATCCTTCCAAAATCAGGGACAGGAGGTCCTGGGGATGCCTGGAGACCTAGAAATGATGCCAGAATGGGACAAAATGCTGGGGAGAGGCAAAAAATCCTATGATGATTGCAATGAAAGCCTAGAGGACCTATTTATAAATCCTACCTAGAAAATAGAGTCATGGAAGAGGGAAATTAAGGAGAATCCTCAGGATCCTAACCCTAATTTCACCTAAAATGAAGAAATCAAGTGCAGAATGCATCCTAAATGCAAGTCTATCATGATAAATGTACTAAAAGAGGGTGCTAAACCTATCAAGATGGAAGTTCTTCCATTTTAAGATGATACATTTAGCCCCCACTTTAGCTTAGATATGACACTATGTGAATATGCAAGCTAAAGTAAGAAAACATCATAGTAAATAAAAAGGATATAGCCAAGTCCTAAATGTAAAGATCCTACAGAAAACTGTTAGAACTTGCAACACACAAGGTTAATGAAAATCCATAAATCACCTAGGGCTTACTATATGACAATTTGAGAAGTGTATAAAGCCCCTTATGCCCCCCTGTTTCAGCTTTCTACTTTGGAAGGGTGAAATAGGGTGATAAGAAAAACTCTATATACTGGATATGCAGTGTGTTGAAAATTCCTTTCCTAAACCAATTAAAAGGATTCCTAACCTTCCTAAACTAGTTCAAGGAGTTAGATATCTAAATCACAATTCCAACACCACTAATGACACTGAAAATAGAGTTACCAAACTCAAGTTATGATGAAAAGAGTGGATGTCTGTCTAAATGCATAAGAAGGGAAATCTGAGTTTACCCCGAGGAAACCCTAAAAGAAACCCTAATTTGAACTTATAAATAAAGAAAAGAGAGAAATACTTACTCATTCTTACCATTTGTAGATTCAAAATGAGGAAGCAAGATGCTGAGAAGAGAGGAACTTTGAGCGACGCGCCTAGAGCTTCTGAGACATAGCTTGGCTATCAGACGATCACTACCTGAGGTGAGTTTGCCGTTGTCTACCTTTGTACTTTCCAAATTCCTATTTTTTTATAGGCAAGGTTGACTTTACCCCTCTTAGGTTGACCCTGACCCATCTAGGTCAATTTTGAACCATCTAGGTTGACTTTGACCCATCTAGGTCAACTTTGACCCATGAAAGTTGACATTGACCAGAGGGTTTTTGCCTATTTTTGGGATGAGGTCGACCTTGACCCAAAAAGGTCGACCTTGACCTAGAAAGTAAACATTTACTTAGTAAGGTTGTCCTTGATCTAACTGAGGTCAAATTTGACCTAGTTCAGTTAGATTTGTAGATTTGATGATGTGGATGCTTAATATGATATTTCTTTGTGCTTGCAAGACTTGGTCTATTTTCGAGAGCACCCCTTTGGAGAGTTTCTAGTCATGGTTAAAGAGAGACTGTTTGAGCTTGATGATGAGGAGATGTAGTTACTAAAGGATGTGGGACTATACTAGGTATCAGTCCTTCCACAAATCAGACTACAATGAGCCACACTATTGGCTCTGATAGAGAGGTGGGATAAGGATACATGCTCCTTCCATCTTCCCTCTAGTGAGATCACAGTGACATTAGAGGATGTCTATAGGATCATGTGGCTTCCAGTCCAAGGTGAGACTGCCAGACCTAGAGAAAAATGTGCTTGTGATGAGATTCATGTAGATGTAGATTATTGTACAGGACAACTTCCATAGATGTGGACCTGGTCAGATTAGGTCCTATTATCATCCATACTGTCAAGCCCTACACCTTTAGTACAGAGGGTGATTCTTTTCATAGTATCCTTAGTTGTGTTACCCAACTCAAATGGTACTATATTTTGTTCACCTCTTACACATCTCATACAAAGGATGGAGAGAGAGAGAGAGAGGACCGTGTTCTCATGGGGTCACAACATGTTAGCTCAGCTATACCATGAGCTAGGTCAACTAGTGAGGTATCAGAGGGAGAGTCTATTGATATGCATGCTCTTGCAGATTTGGATGTTTGAGCATTTCACATGTACACGTCAACAGGGAGTTCCAGTGATGGTAGATATGAGTATAGTGAGAGTCTTTGTGTATCCCTTGAGAGATGTTTGGCAGTTTGGAGATATGCTCTACTGGAGAGTACATCTAGATTGCATTTTGAGAATTGATGTGATATGGAGACCCTACTGTCGAATGACAGAGTGACCTAATACATGATTCCAAATGAGACATTCACATCAACGTAAGCTTCTAGAGGGTCATCAGAGTCATATAGTGATGCCCTACTATTATGATCTGGTGATGAGGCAGTTTGGCCTGTTACAAGGAGTCCCTAGTGCAGTACCTCACTATGTGCATCCAATGAGGTACTATCAGAGACCTAGTGCTATGCACTGACCATTGATAACAGACATAAAGGATAGAGATGTAGATGAGACAGAGGACATAGAGGTACCATCAAATGTGACCTATTCAAGCATGAGTCGGGATTACATTAGGTACTGGAGTCTTCAATAACAACAAAAGGTCCAAGCCAATTAGGGCTAAATTTTCCTTTTTCTCCCAGTAAAGCATTCACATTTCGTTGATTCTCATAAAAGGACTAAATCACTAACCGCAAATGGTTTTTTAATTACCTTATAATTGTATTGTTTCTGAAGAGATTTATGATAAGCTTTTATATGTTCTAATGCATGTATTCATTGTTCATCCAACATTTCTAGTTCTTGTAAGCGTTGTTCACAAAAAGTATCTTTATCAATTATCCCATGAAATGAAACACGTAGAGAAGGTATTTCTAGTTCCAAAGGCATAATAGCATCAGTACCATAGATAAGGTTTTAAGGAGAAGTACTTGTGGCAGTACCAACACTAGTCCTATAGGTTTATAAGCATAAGTCAATTGAGTATGCCAATCTTTTGCATGCTTACTAACTATTTTTCTCAAAATTTGTTCAATGATTTTATTTGATGCTTCAACTTGTCCATTAGATTGAGGATAGTAAGGAGTTGAAAATCTATGTGGAATTCTATATTTCTCCAAGAATTTCATGACTTCTTTGTTTTTAAAAGAGGTTCCATTATCCAAAATTATCGTTGAAGAAATACCAAATCTTGTTATGATATTATTAAGGATGAAATCAAAAATAACATCCATCGTTGTTGAATGAAGAGGGACAGCTTCAACCCACTTCATGAAGTAATTCGTAGTAGTGAGAATGTAAGTATGTCCTTGAGAAGAAGCCGGTGAGATTTTTCCAATAAGGTCAAAACCCCAAACACTAAAAGGCCATGGAGAAACCTAATTACGAAGCTCACTAGCAGGAGCATGAATCAAATTACTATGTTATTAACATTGAGGACATTTCTTAACAAACATGAAAGAATATTATTCCATTGTTTGCCAATAATATCTCATTCGAAGAAATTTATTAACCAAGGATTTTCCACCAAAATGTCCCCCACAAGAACCAGAATGAGCTTCCACCAAAGCTACAGGGATTTCAGTTCTATTGAGACATCTTAATAATAATCCTTCATAAGAGCGTTTGTAAAGCATATCTCCTAAAATGATTTAATGTGCTATAAGTTTCCTAATACGATTATGCGTGTTCCTTGTTACTGATTTAGGAAAAGTACCATCCTTCAAAAAATGAAAAATATGTGAATACCATTCATTCGAATGAAAATTGAAACAATTAGAGGTAATCTTGTTAGAAATTATAGGGCTTTTAAGAGTTTGTATAGTAAATTGAAAGTTTTCATTATTATTCTTGAGACAAACCAAAGAAGTTGTGCTTGCCATGGCATTTGCATGTCGATTATCCTTCCTAGGTAAAGTCTGAATTGTATAAGAGGAGAATTGTGAAAGCACATCAAGAGCTAAATCTCTGTATTGGGTCATTTTATCATTCTTAGTCTGATATCCTCCTTTAATCTATTCAACAATCAATTGCAAATCTCCATATATTTGTAAATGTTTGATATTAATGGATGAAGCTGCTCGTAGTCTAGCTATAAGAGCTTCATACTCTGCAATGTTATTAGTACAAGGAAAAGTTAATTTATATGATAAAGGGATGGGTTTTTTTGTAGGGGGAATCAAGATGATACCCACACCAGAACCTGTCTTACACTTAGACCCATCAAAATATAATTCCCAAATATCATCCTGTTGAATAGCTAGAATATTATCATCAGGGAATTCTATTGAATTAGAACATGTATCTGAGTGGGGACAAGGAGCTTCGGCTAAATAATCTATTAACACTTGTCTGTTAATAGACTTCTACGAAATAAAATTAAGATCAAACTTTGTAAGCAACATTGCCCACTTTGCCAACCGGCCAGAGAGATTAGTTTGTGAGAAAAGATGTTTCAAATGATCAAATTTGACAATCACATTAACCTCAGCATTTATAAGATAATTCCTGAGTTTCTGACATGCATAAACTACAACTAGACATTGTCTTTCTAAATCTATATATCTTGGTTCGTAATCAAGTAAAGTCTGACTAATGTAATGCATAGGTCTTTCCTTACCATCATCATCAATTTGAGCTAACAACCTACTCATGGCTCGCGGAGTCGCTAAAGTGTATAAATGGAATGGTTTATCAAAATTAGCAGGCTGCAAGATAGGAGGATTCGCAAGATACTCCTTAAATTTCTCAAAAGTTTGTTTACACTCATCATTCCAAGAGAAAGTGGTATCCTTTCTAAGAAAGGAAGTAAAAGGGATAGTTCAGTCTGCTAAATTAGAAATAAAGAGACAAATACCTTGTATTTTTTCTTTTAAACTCTATAATTGAGAAATATTCTTAGGAGGAGGCATATTAACAATAGCTTCAATCTTTTCAGTATCTACTTCTATGCCTTGCTTAGAGATTATAAATCCTAATAATTTTTTGGAATCAACTCCAAAGACACATTTCTTAGGATTCAATCTCATGTTGTAACTTCTAATCCTTTCAAATATCTGTCATAAAATAGTAACGTGATCTTCTCTTTGTATATATTTTTCTAAGATATCATCCACATAATCTTCAAGGATCTTATGAATGTAATCATGAAAAATCAGAGTTATAGCTCGTTGATAAGTCACTCCTGCATTTTTTAATCCAAAAGGCATCATGACCCAACAAAAGGTTCCCCATGATGTTATAAATGTAGTTTTAAATTGATCTTCAAGAGGGATAAAGATTTGATTATATCCTAAAAAACCATCCATAAAAGATAACAAGGCATGACCTGCTATTGAATCCAAAATCATATTGATATTAGGTAACGGGAAATTATCTTTCAAGGATGCCTTATTTAAATCTCTAAAATCAGTACACATCCTTATTTTATTTTCTCCTTTTGACATAGCCACAATATTTGAAATCCAATTTGAGTAATCAATAGAATGGATAAATCTAGAATCCAATAATTTTTCAATTTCACCTTTGCCTAATAAACCAATTCATGGATTCATCTTTCAAATTTTCCATTTCACAGGTTTCATATTCATTTTTAAAACAATGTTATGAGTAACAATCTTAGAATCTATACCCGACATATCTAAATATGTCCAAGCAAAGATGTCCTTAAATTCAAGAAAAAGGGAAACCAACTGATCATGTTCATCCTGATTCAAACATTTCCCAATTTTTATCATCCTTTTAGAGTTGTTTTCATCCATTTGAATATCAATAGTTTCAGTAATTAACAAATCACTTCTTATCGGAGGATCTATCGGTAAAGGGAGAGTATCCTATTTATCATGTTCTCCAAAATAAGCATCGGTTTTTAAACAATAAGGCTTTCCTCATTTGTGATGAAACTTAGGTAAATCTTCATAAACCCCTAAAAATTCCATAAAGGCTTCATCTTTAGGAAAAATATCCAAAGAGGGTTCTTGATTAAGGTCAATAAGCAATGGGTTAACCAACTTCAACTGTCCACCACAAATATGATTAACATTTAGAGGAAAAGATGATGGTTGTCTATAAGGATTGAATCATAATCCATATGTATGATCATAAACTTCATTATCCAAAGGTACTTGTATACCTTGTTCATATTTACCACATCCTTTCCCATTAAATCCTGATTTCTTAAGAAAATGATAACCATGACCATATCAATCAATCATATCAGAAGGAGTCCAAGGAGCAGAATATGTCACAATGTCATAAAAATTAGGCTTTATAGTTTCAATCATTTCATTAATCAAAGTGGCAACAAAATTACTTTTTAGTTCTTCAGAAAGCAGAGAAGAAATAAAAACTTTTTTCTCAAATTCATTTTGTTGCTTCATAAATTCCAAATCAGAGACCTTGTATTCTCCAATAAAAGTAGGATTAAAATCCAATGTCCCCCAATCATCCTCAGTCAAAGAAGAAGAAGATGGAGCTTCTTGTTATTGAATCTTAGGTTGTTTTATCTCAGATTGTTGTATCTCTGGTTGTTTTTCAATCTCTTTACTAGGTTGAAGAGGTTCAGAGATTTTGGGATATTCTGCATTTAAGCAAGGATTCAGGGCATCATCTGCATGTAATGTATACATTAAGTTGTTATAGATGAACCTAACCTTGCGATGAAGAGTAGAAGGAACTGCATGCATAGTATGTAACCATGGTCTTCCTAAAAGAAGGTTATAATTGAGAGGTCCAGGCATAACATGAATAGGAGTATTTAGAATATCTGGACCCACTTTAATAGGTAAGGTAATAATGCCCAAAGTTCTCTTTGCAATATTATCAAATCCACATATAGGAACAATATCAGGTTGAAGAGTAGTAAGATCAGCCTTAATTGCCTTGAGTGTATCCATGCTACACACATTAAGCCTAGATCCATTATCAATTAAGGTTCTTTGAATGATACTTTGATTAATAGAGACAACCACCATAAGAGCATCATATTGATTTTGTACCTCTAGGGAAGATAAATCATTATCAGAAAACACAATAGGAGGTACATAAGGCATAGTATGCATACAATCCAAAATAGAATGATGTTCTCTTGATTAGGAGGCAAAGTAGGAAGATTAGATAAAGATTTTTGCAATGCCTCATGATATGTCAGGGAAGTTTGAAGTAATTCCCATAAAGATATCTTAGCAGGAGTAGCATGTAATTGGTCAACCAAGTTATACTCCTTAAAGGTAGATGGAAACCTAGGTGCTTGAGGAAGCATAGGTTGAGAAGGAGGTAAAGAAACTAAAATAGTAGGCAAAGGGTTATTTCATGTGTGATAAGCATGTGAAATAGAATCGGTGTTATTAAAGAAATCCAAAGGATCTCTAGGTTTACCCTTAATTGTTATACGAGGACATCCTTTTACCGTCATCAAAGGTGTAGGATATATCATTTTAGGTTTATAAATGTTACAAATAGTGGGACATGAAGGTAACCATGCACACAGCCTATGTTAAAGGTCAATTGGAGAGGTTGTGGAGGAGAGTGAAATAGGAATAGGATCCATGGAGATCTTATTCGAACCATTTTCAGTCTCACTACCATGTACCTCATTAGGGAATCTATCCTCTTGTACAATAAAAGCCTCATCAAAGTACTCAAAACAAGAATCATACATGTTGAATACAAAGAAATACTAAAAACATGAAAATGTAAATATTTTTGTATTTTTAATGGTATTTTGAAATTTTTTTGTATTTTTTGAAATATAAGCATGCAAGATTTAAATCTAACACCAAAAAGAAAGAGTTGTCGTAAATGGGTTCACCAAAATGAATGGTATAAAAATGGAGCCTTAACAATGCACCTATCATTCACCACTATTCATTTGTATGTATTTTGAATTGGAATATCATAAGTAAAGTAAATCTGGAAATGCTTGAAAATTAATTAGGATAAGATGCATACCTCATCAAGGAATAAAATTAGAAATACCTTTTTTCTAAAGCTTGTGCGGAGTTTTGAAAGATTCTGCAACCAGATCTGGGACCAGGAAGTCATGACAGAGAAAACCCAGAAAACTTTCATCTTTCTGGCAGCAAGTAGTCTTTGACCCTGATAAAAGGTCAAAGGCTACATTAATATTTTGAAGGTCAACTTTGACTTTTCTCGCAGATCTTGAAATTTTTTTGAAAAGGGTACTTAGATCCGTCCTGCAATTCTCGAAACATCAACTGTAGCTATCTAAAAAATGGTGTTTTTGGGGTGGCTATATAGGGTTTTGCCTTAGTCAAACCCCCATTTTGGTGATCTCCACCTCCACAAATAGCTATTTGAAATAGAATGTGTGTGTGTATGTATTGAAAGTGTAATGCCAAGATCTAATCCTTTAGATCAAAACCCTATCATGAATATGTATGAGAGAACAATGTATAGATTTGAATGAGATAGAAAAGCAGACCAAGCCCCCAAGGCTAAAGTACTTCTACCAAACTCACAATCCATAATTACTACCCCATTATTGTATCTTTGAATGCTTGAATGTTGGTAATGGTGGATCAAGGAAGAAAGGATCTCTCTTGCTCCAAGTATGTGTTCACAAAGATGCTTCATATCAATAATGGCTTGATCTTCTATATCATCCTCTTGCAATATTGCATCTTCACTTCACCATTCCTTGCTTACTTGAATCTCCTTGCAATGTAATTGCATCTTGTGCAATTGCTTGGTGTTGTTGTGTTGTGAAAATGAAGGCAAATGAGAGTCTTTATATAAAGGTTTCAAGGTGACGCTCCTAGAGCAATGTGAGGACCCATAATTCAAATTTCACCTCGAATGAGGGTCCAATCACAATAAACAACTAAGCATGGAAAATAATTAAATTAATTTCAATTTAAAACCCTTCTGCACTTGGATCCGAGTGCCCGACATTGATTTCGGGGCCGGTCGGGACCAAATCTAAAAAAGGGGCACAAATTCTGGAGGAGGTCAAAGATGACCTCATCTCTGACCTAGGTCAGGGATGACCTCAACCCTAACCTAGGTCAAGGATGACCTCAACTCTAACCTAGGTTAGGGTCGAGGTCATCTTAGACCCAGAGATCCATATCCTTCCAAAATCAGGGACAGAAGGTCCTGGGGATGCCCAGAGACCTAGAAATGATGCCAAAATGGGATAGAATGCCGGGAAGAGGCACACAATCCTATGATGATTGTGATGAAAGCCAGAAGGACCTATTTATAAATCCTACCTAGAAAATAGAGCCATGGAAGAGGGAAATTAAGGAGAATCCTCAGGATCCTAACAATAATTTCACCTAAAATGACAAAATCAAGTGCAGAATGCATCCTAAATGCAAGTCTATCATGATAAATGTACTAAAAGAGGGTGCTAAATCTATCAAGATGGAAGTGCTTCCATTTTAAGATGATACAAGAGAGAGAGAGGAGAGATTAGGAGAGAGAGAAGGGGAAGGGGAGAGAGAGAGAGAGAGAGAGAGAGAGAGAGAGAGAGAGAGAGAGAGAGAGAGAGAGAGAGAGAGAGAGAGAGAGAGAGAGAGAGAGAGAGAGAGAGAGAGAGATTTCACCAAAATTTTGGTGGGAGATTTTAGATATCCGATATGTTCAGATATCTAATATTTTGGATATCCAATTCTATTTACTAGTGAAAAGTAAAAACTATATTCTCTGGGTCCCTCTAGAGAGGCACGTTTTACTGTAGAATCACAGGACTTGAGTTGTAGCTAATCATGTTTTATCTTTAGAGAAGACAAAAATCCACTTTTTTCACTTGTTGGTTGGATTTTCTCTATTACCAAAGGTTTTTGCATCACCTTTTTGGTCTCACTATGGGGATTAGTAGTCATTGAAAGCATAAACGAAAGAGGAAAGTCACAAATGAAGAGATTGAAGTGTATAGAGAAATGGATAGGGTTGCCCATTGAAAGAAGAGACAAGATATGTTAAATATTAATGAAGATGTCAGCATAGACCCACCTTTTAATGTGGTTTCAAGTGAAGAAAATGAATAAGAAGCTTACCAATGCTGTGAAGGATCAAATTTAACTATTTTGGCAATCTAACTCAAGAGTGTTACCAAATGTAAAGGATGTCTTGAAGTTGAGAATTGGCATTTGAGATTGCACCCCGCATCCCAAACATTATTTGGAGGTGAGTGAAACAATGTTGTTCAAAATTTTTTGTGAGACACATCCAACATTGCAAATATCACAAAGATCTTTTGAAGCCCTCAAGCCTTTTTTTGTGTGCCTCTTAAGATTCAAAATACTTGTTGTTACAAATATCATGTGGAGTTTTCAATGCACCATGAATTGTTACGATCCATTCATTCTACTTTGCATACTAGTGAAATGTTGGAGGAGTGTGGTGCAAGTGCTCTTCCAAAATCATCAAGAGACTTGCTAGATCATTTTTTATGTCCTAGAGATGATGGATGTTTCTTTTATAGAAAATATTGCTTAAATGAAAAGTGCTCAGAGTGTGGTGGGCTAGTGAAGTTTGTTGAATGTTTTCATGAGGGATGCAAACATGATTTTGGAAAGACATTTGTCCACAAAAAGGTATATGAAATTGTTAAATATACATTAAAAAGTGGAGGCGAAGGCTCTTGATGTGAGTTGGTTACAAAAGAATGCAATGTAGCTGATTTTATTTCAGATTTTAGGAAGAATATTTTTTACAAGTATGCAAGGCATAGTCATAGGTCTCAGTGGTTGGATCAACAATTCAAGATGTGTAAGGACACTTTCCTGATTGGCACTATTATATTAGTTGTTGACTTTGCAGAGAACTATACATTTCAGCCCCAAAACTATTTGCAAGCTCAATATTACATTTCTATTCAGGTTGCTATTTTTGTGCACATAACATATAGACATTCCCCTGATAGTACAAAAGATGACCAGAGGATAATTAGAGAGTACCATTTTTATATGATCAATGATAGATCACACTCATCCAAGTTTGTCCAACATAGCTTTGAGAATTATTTTGAGTGGGTGTGGGAAAATAATATTGCTATGGATAGACATCTCATTTGGTCAGATAACTGCACAGGTCAATTAAAAAATGATCGTATGTTTTATTGGTTATATAGAATGCACATAGAGAGAGGTGTACCTCACATTTGGATTTTTTTTTAGGCCGATCATGGAAAAGGGGAGCATCATGGAGTAGGTGCATGCATAAAGAGAGCTCTAGTTAAGGAGCAACTGAGGATTTCAGGTGTAGAAATCATTGATGCTCATTCTATTGTTGATTGGTGTACTTCAACATTGTCATAGGGGGGATTCTTGATTCAAAAGTGCACAGATTCTTTTGGTTGGTTGATTTGGGAACAATAGGAGATCGGTTGGATTGTCAAACTGTGAAAGATTCTTCAAAAATGCATTCATTTCAAAGCTCAGATGGTAGTACATGGACCATTTGGACACGAGAGTTGGCTTGTTATTGTCTGAGTTATCTTCGGTGTGATTGGGATCAGTGTGAGTCAAGTGAGTGGGTTTATACATGGGTTCCACATTATCTTACTCCTTTATCTCTCAGTCTCAGTAATAAATGATGACATAGATTGTTCACTTGACTACAACCATCTTTCAGATCTTCTACAACCAAGACATGTTTTTGAATTGGTTGCACCACAAGGGAATGATGAGAGATCAGATTAATGGTTAGCACATTGTGTATGAGGAAAGTAGAAACTTACACAACCGATGACATATGATGATATGTTCACATATCGAACAGGATCACATGTTGTTGCGGTAACATGGTTGCACACATATATGATTAGAAATAATGACATTATTGCATTTGAAGACTATCAAAAGCATGAAACCATTCTCATTTATTCACACCTTGTTATAGCAACCAATGTTAAGTTGTTGAAACATCAAGGAAAACCAAAGACAAAGGAACTTTGGACTATTAGTACTACTGATCATGAAGCAATATTGAATACCCTCAAGCAGAGAGATGACCCTTCAGGCACACTTTAGTAGGTAAGTTGAACTCAAGTTGCAAGGTTTTCCATGTTTCTTATGATTACGTTCAATAAATTAATTGTAGTTTTTTTCTTTATTTGTTTGAGCCAATAAACTTGGTTTTGTATGTGGATTGTAAATGTAGTTGGATACATATATGATAGATATAGAAAATCAAGGTGTGCATTTGATTAGCCCATCTTTTATGACAATAAACTTCACTATGCATTGTCTAGTCATGTTCTTTGGTTTGTTTAGTTACTTATACATGTTCATAATCTTTTTCTCAACCTATATAAACTTCTTATATTCTCTATTAAATTTTCTTCTGCATTCGGAATGCAAGGATTGAAATGTAAATGTCATCGAGTACCATGTGTTAAACTTATACACTTTAGGAGTGGAAATGACACTTATTTTTATATTGAGTTGTGTAATTTGCATATTTAGTTGCCAAATTTTGTATAAAAAAACAACAATCAAATGTAGTGTGCATAGTTAGATGCCAAATTTTGTATATAAAAATAACAATCGAATGTAATGTGCATAGTTAGATGCCAAATTTTGTATATAAGAAGACCAATCGAATCTAATATGCATATTTAGATGCCAAATTTTGTATATAAAAAATTAGATGCAAAATTTGAAATATAAAAGAGCCCATGGGGTTGATTTGCAAATATTAAGAGCCCACATTTGTATCATCTTAATGCCATGTAAAGTGTAAAAAATGTGTTTCCTTACTATGAATGTTGTATCCTTATATAATTTGTATCATCTTAATTTTGTATCCTTACATTTGTATTGTCTTAATTCGATGTACATTTGTATTGTCAAATAATGTAATAGTTGGAGTCATTGAGTCAAAATTGGTCAAATGTGTCCAAAGTAAAATGGTGATTCCCTAGGGTGAAAGGATAGTGTTCAAGGAGTTTTTCCTGACACTAAATGGACTATGCCATTAGCTCTAGTTGGGAAGGTAAATGCTAGTGACAACCCCATTTTGACCACTGAGTCACTAGAATGTTCCAGACCATGTCAGACCAAAGTGTCTCCAAGGTGCACTAAGCACGATTGGGCAGCGATCTTTCAAGTCTCGTATCTCAAACCCTATGAGAGGTATAAGTGATCTATGAGATGCTATAGGACCATGTTTCTAATGCCTACAATAACCTCTCTCCATTCTGGGAGATTCAAATTCATTTGAATTTGGCATGCCAGTCTCTCTTGATGCCAAAACTTGTAGTGAGGGTCAATTGAAAGTTGCACCACGAGGTTTCTTCCAAACCATTCATCCCTACACTGAATGGAATATGTCATTAGCTTTGGTCAGATGGGTAAACACTAATGACAACATCATTTTGACCACTAAGTCACTAGAATGTTCTGGACCATGCTGGACCAAAGTGTCCCCAAGGTGCACTAAGCACGACTGGGTAATGATCTTTTGAGGTTCGTATCTCAGACCCTGTGAGAGGTATCATTGATTCATGAGATGCTACAAGATTGCATTTCTAAGGCCTACAATTACCTCTCTCCATTCTAAGAGATTGAAATTCATTTGAATTTGGCACGCCAGTCTCGCTTGATGCCAAAACTTGCAGTGAGGGTCAGTTGAAAGTTGCACCACTAGATTTGTTCCAAACCATTCGTCTTGACACTGAATGGACTGTGCCATTAGCTCTGATTTGATGGGTAAATGCTAGTGACAACCCCATTTTGACTACTGAGTCACTAGAACATTCCAAACCATGCCGCACCAAAGTGTCCCCAAGGTGCAGTAAGCACCATTGGGCAGTGATCTTTCGAAGCTCATATCTTAGGCCCCATAAGAGCTATCGGTAATCCATGAGATGCTACAAGACTACATTTTTGATGCCTACAATAACCTCTCTTTGTTATGGGATATTCAAATTCATTTGAATTTGGCACACTAGTCTCGCTTGATGGCAAAACTTGTAGTGAGGGTTAGTTGAAAGTTGCACCACCAGGTTTCTTCCAAACCGTTCATCCTGGCACCCAATGGATTGCACCATTAGCTCTGGTTGGGTAGGTAAATGCTAGCAACTATTTATAGTTGAACGTGGACCTCTAATCCATCCATATACACAACATAGTCATTGCTCGATCATCGAATCACGAAGATGAGTATGAATTACTCAATTCAAAAGATTCTATTGATTCAACTTGTTGCCTCCTAATTAGCTGGGGTGTTTGAATTACTCTTAGAAGGAGAGCCAAAAACCAAAAGACCAAGCTAATATGAAGGATTTTAAAAGCTTGAAAGATGAAAAAATTGCAATTAATCTAAGATGAAGATGCAATTAATCTAAGAATGAAGTGTAGATTTAATCTAAGAACTTGAAAGAGATACTAGAATTAAGCTAAAACAATAAGAAAATTACACTAATTATGAGAATGCAATTATACTAAATGAGATTTAAAACTAATGTGCAATAAAAGCTTGGAAACATGAAATAATTGAGACAAAATTTAACTATAGTTTTGATACTCTCACAATTGCCTTCCTTCAAATGAGAAAAAGAGGTTCATAATATAGACAAGCTCGGAGAGAGGATGAAGAGTTTCTTGAAATGAAATGGCTGACTCTTCATTTCCAATTGAGACAAATATTGAAGGATTATTTAATTAAAAGAATGAACTATTGCCACATATGGGTGACCCTTCGAATAATTTGAATTGTTAAATCCAAACAAAGATAATCCATTCAAATAACCAAATAATATTAATTCCTTTTATGTGTATTAGCTAAATGGGGTGGGTTTAATTTAATTTAAAGCACTTAGGACTTTAGAATTAAATTAATTTATCATAGGGATTATTTTAGCTAATAAAGTCAAATACTTAGGAATTAATTATAGTGTGAGATTAATGCAATTTAGGGTTTTTGCAATTGACACCAAGTCAAATAAAGTCAAGTAGGAGAGAGAAAATTGCCTAGTAAAATAGGACTTTAATGATTTAAAATTGAAGAAAATGCACCAAAATTGATTGAAATTATAAGTTTCCAATTTTGGGGTATTACATTTTCCCCTCTTTGAATTGATGTGCGAGCATCGCATTGATTCAAAGAATAGTCTAATGTGACAAATGATGAGCATTTCAAAAGTCAAGGTTAGATTGCCATGACACCAATCATATCAAATTGCAGAACCACCTCCAGAATGAGGCATGATTCTCTGAAGTCTAAGTTAGATTGGAAAGACAATGGTCTAATGACAACTTGAGAGGAGACTAGAATCGAGGTTAGATTGCCCTAATGCCCATTGATCAAATGATGACAGATGCAAATTTATGACTAATCTTTAGAATCAGGGTTAGATTGCCCCAATATGAAGCTTAGCCCTACGAGACCCATGTTAGATTGCCCAGATAACGGTCTAAAAAGAGATTTTGAGAGCCATCTCCAGAATGAAGCTTGACTTTCAAGAATTCAGGTTAGATTTCCCCAATACCTAATGAGATTTCAAGAACCATCTCTAGAACAAAGCTTGATCCTCAAGGATCTGAGTTAGATTTCTCAGATACCTAAAAGATAGATGAAAAGATGACAAGATATGAGGCCCAAAGATGCCCCTAGAGAAGAGATGCCCCAAGTGGTGAGGACTTTGATTTAGATCAGATTAATTATGAGACTGGTTCGATAAGATTTGAATGATGCAATCATCCTACCCCCTCGGGATCGAAATTGAAAGATGACATATCAGAAGGATGATTGACAACAAGAGGTTTCAGAATAGAAGCAATCGCACTAGATTCAAGAAGCTGCAAAAGCAATTTGGAGGTTTTGTTGACCAAGTTTGACCAAATTTGACTAGAGTTGACTTTAGATGAAAACATTGAAGATCTCAAGAAAATGATGAGGAGATGAGAATCTGGCAGGAAAATGATGCCAGAAGGTTGATTGCACAAGCGTCTAATCCCAAAGGATCCCATAATTTTAAAATGCAATTTTGAGCTATCTAGAGATGTCAGATTTTGATTTTGATCCCAAAAATGGATTCAAAATGGTCGATTTAGCCAAGGGTGAAGTTTTTATGCAAAATGAAGCACTTTTGAAAATTAGGTCAAAAGCTATATAAGGCTTGGAGGGGTCATTTTCAAATCATTATTAACTTTGTCTTCTTGTGAATCTGAGAGCTCTGAGAGAGAATGGAGGGTGTTCCAGTGCATACACATCAATTTGAGTGTTGCTAATGTCATAGCCGACCACCGGAGTATGACCCACCTGTGAGTAGCTGATAAACCATCCTGCATTTCAAGTTTTAATCACTTTCTAGGTCATTTAGGTTAGATTTTTAGCATGTTTAGGCTTAGTTCTTCAATTCTCACATGAGGAAATAGTTTCCTCGTGCCATCCTCAATCACCCCCCATGCAAGAAAACAATTTCCTTATGGGGGTTAGGGCAACCTCACATTGGGTGGCTCTGTGTTCTCGCGCGAGCCTCTAGAAGATGTCGCACAAAATTTCATCCTTGGTGATGAAATCTCACGCAAGATAGGATCCTGTCTCGCATGCAAATCTATTGCAGTTTGTAGAATCTTTGCCAAATTTGTATGAAATGAGCCAAGTAGAGTGTCGCAGAGTTGCATTTAGGATAGATGCATTGCTTCATTTGTTATTGTTGCTCTGAGAACCACCATGTTGAGATATTGATCCAATGTCATCACTTGCTTTGTAGGTTGACTTCCCAGATGTCGCATTTTAGTTGCACCATCCAGTCATCACCACATTAGTACAGAGGTTGACCGATGCTGAGGGTGCCCACATTGATGGTCTAGGATTAACGTACTTGCATGATATACCCAAAATTCAAGTAAATCATGGTCTTCTAGGTGCACTTGTCGAGCGTTTCCATTAAGAGATGAACACATTTCATTTGCTGATGGGGGAGATGATAGTCATTCCCGAGGATGTCTACCAGATACTAAGGATACCCTTCCATGGTGCCCATGTTGAGTATGATATACAGCCGAGGGAAGGTACACTGGCACTGAGAGCCATATTCAGAGATGAGTTAGTGATGGGTCAGGCCATCTCGTGGGATGATCTAGTCAACAGATATGGAAGTGCTCACTGATTAGCAATCATTTTATCCATGTTCCTGAGTTGTTACTTGGTTCTGGATTGGGGACAACATGGATTGGAGTGTGGCTTGGGACAGATGCTATAGCAGATGATGGATAGGCCAACTGTCAGATTTGGACGGGGCAAGTGCATGCTCACACAAATGTACCATGAGATGCACGAGGTGATGTATCAGAGCACCAAGACCATGGCCATTGGAGTTTTTGTATTATAGATCTGGGCCTAGGAGCATCTCCCTATTTGCAGACTGATATTTCATGATACATGATAGGCCTTTGAGCCCTACATTTGCAGATATGCAAGCCCTATGACTTAGCCAATGTTGGGTAAGACCAAGCAGTGGAGGGGGTAGTTAGATGATATGGTAGTAGTTGTGTGGAAGCCTTGGGTAGCCATAGAGCCATGGGACAAAACTTTGTAGGAGCTCTCCCATATGTTCATCTCACATCCACTAATCGGGCACACTATTTTTGTCATTGAGCGCTTCTTGCTCACATGTGTTATGAGGTAGTTTGGGAGACAAAAGGACATCTCCTAGGAGTACGCTACATATGCTCACTTTTTCAATGAGACGAAGAAGGGTTGGCAGCCCAGGTTAGATCAAGGTAGATGCACGATTGAGGCACAAGTACCTCCAGCTCATTGGGACTACATGGTGGATCTCACCAATGCGGGGATGATGCCTGCCTATCAAGATCACTTCTTGGTGCACCCCTTCCCAAGGTTCACAAATCCTATTGGCATGGGCTAGGGGCACAAAAATAGCTTGCACAGTAGCAACCTACACAATAGCAGTAGTAGAAGGTACCTACCTAGCAGCATATACTAGTGCAACAACCTGGATAGCAGCAAGTTGCATAGTAGGGGCCACAGCAGTCGCAGTAGAGACAGAGGGTACTAAGGCTGAGGATAGGGTAGATAGACATCCCTTCTAGGACCATGGGGTCAGATGTAGGTACAGGTAGTAGTGGGACCCATCAGAGGTCCACTAGGTAGAGGATAGGGGATACCTCCCAGCAACCACCTCCTGACAAGGGGGCATAGGATGATATAGATATGTCAGATTAGGCTGCACAGGGGCCACCGTAGCTATCACAAGTACATGAGGCTCTAGGAAGAGTTGAGAGAGAGTCTGGTAGGTATAACAAGAGAGGGATGACTACCACACCCAGGTCATCATTCAGGAGATGCAGGTGGTTGATAGGGAGCGGGAGCTCAAAGAGCTCTAAGAGGAGCTGGAAAGGTCATAGCTAGAGATGAGATATGAGTCTTCTTAGGTAGCTTACTACTATGCAGCATATGTTGGTGTTGTTCTAGATCTATCAGAGCAAGTGCCTCCATTTTGTGAGTATGTCGAAGCACCACAGGGACTGCCTCCATAGGGACCACCACAGGGACCTCCCTAGGGACCACTACCACCACCTCCACCAGGTGGTGATGGGAAAAGTTAGCTCATTTAGACATTCATATTGTAGCCCATATTTTGATATTGTGCTCGAGTAGTACCATTCTTTCTA
Source organism: Chamaecyparis obtusa (assembly GCA_027943335.1). Lineage (NCBI taxonomy): Eukaryota > Viridiplantae > Streptophyta > Pinopsida > Cupressales > Cupressaceae > Chamaecyparis > Chamaecyparis obtusa. The sequence continues at coordinate 1,296,595 of BSBK01003830.1, read as the reverse complement.
TACATGACATTGATCGATCGGGAGATATATATATATATATATATATTTGAGATCACCTCTTTGATATCATTGTACTTGTTTATATATTGCCTTAATGTTGATGTTCATGTTTTATGAGATGTTTCCTAGATGATTTAGATGTATGGATTAGATATGTATGAGATGCACATGCTTTCTTTTATGATATGAATATGCACATATTTTATTTTATTGATGGTATATGAATATGCAATGTGAAATGCGATGATACATGGTAGATGGATATGTAGATGTAAAATGTATGCATATAGATTTTATGGATGCAAATGGAAATGCCATGGAAATGCAATGGAAATGTGGTACTAATCATCTCATGTAGGATGTAGCAATATATGATAGGTACTAGCCAAAATAATGATTGAAGATCGAGAATGAGGACCGGACACTTGTGCAGCCAAGATGAATCTAGGATAAAAGATGAGAACCTTTGATGAATAGATCCAAAAGAAGATAATCAAGAGAGTACCAAAACACTATCTCAATGCAAGCCTAGAATGAAAAATGCAAGCTTAAGCTAGATGCAAGCCTAGAATGAACATGCAATCCCTAGGACTTGGTTGTTGGACTCGTCGTATTATCATCATACAGTTTTTAGGTACAGGACAATTGCAAGATGCCATACAATCCTCACTGACATTGCAATCATGAGAAAATGAATATGAGATAAGTCTTAGATTTGTCAGAATGAGGTGTAAGCATTAAGGCACAAGAAGCCAGAATGACCTGAACACCTATTCCTTTTGATTTAGCAAGTTAACATAATCATCAAAGCATAGCTACTAGAATAACCTCAATGTTGCTCACATACAAACACACCAGAAACACAAGAGTTCCTTATTTCACCAAAGAATGCTCGCAGTGACCCTTACGTACACTTAGCAGGATGAGCATTAGCAATTTAACTTGTAGCAGAAAGAAGTCACTCAAAATAGAGAAAGGGAAGAACCGACCTCACCAAAGTTTCCATATAAAAGGAGTCAAGGTACACATGGCCATCCAACATTAGATGAAGGCTCTCACAGTGGACACCCCTCTTAGATAGATTCATTGGATCATTGGAACTAAACTAGTAATAGAAAGCAACGAAAAGATCATGCCCCTAGTCTTTGCATTTCTCAATCAAGAAAGATGTCTTAGATTCACTCAAGGAGAAATGAAAAAATGAAAGAACAAACACACAAAATAGAAAAGATTAGCATGCTTCAGAAAGCTACAAAATGAGTTTCCAGTTTTAGTTTCAACAGATTGAAGTTGAATCAGAAGTATACAATGCAAGAAGTCTCAATAGGACGGCGATGGTAGGAAGACATAGTGGGGAACACTGGTGAATGTTGCAAGAGATGAAGTCTCAAGGAGATATCAAATTACTAATGAAGTATCAGCAGGCAAACACAGTGAGAAACATTGGTGACTGATACAAGAGATCCTCAAGGAGAGAGATCTGAGAGTGAACAAAACAACAGCAGGAAGATGCAGTGAGAACCACTGGTGACTAATGTACAAGGGATCTTTAAGGTGAGAGATCTAAGCGATAGCTAGGTATCAGCAGTCAGGCACAGTGAGAACCACTAGTGACTGATACACGAGAGACCCTTGAGGAGAGAGATCTCAAAAATAGCTGGGCATCAACAAGAAGATGCAGTGGGAACCATTGGTGACTGATGCAAGAAAGCATCTCTGAAAATGATAGGAAAATGATCCCCCAGACCAAGAAGGTGCCCCCAAGTGTGACCAGTTCCAATCCATGTAGAGTCGAGGAAAATCTTGAAGATAGGTGAAAGCGAATGCATGAGCTAGCAAACTAAAGAAGCAAACAAACTAAAGTAGGAAACAAACTAAAGTAGGAAAGTGAGAAAGAAAAATAAAGAAGGAAAGAAAGAGCCAAGTGGTGCTACAATAAGTATAGCATTGGGAAACAAGAGGCACTTGTTTACCAGGTTTTCACCATCTTGGCAAAGATTCTATTTTTGCTACCATGATGCCTATTTGCCAAGTTTTTAGGGGGGCCTGTTTCTTGGGTGGTTAAAGTACAGTAGGATCCTATGGTTGTCGCTATACCATGGATATAAGATGCATGATATTTAGGTCAGCGGTGTAGCGATGACCGTTGATATTGATTAGAGATGGAACCATGCAGTGGGTCCTCTGTTGTTGACTCATTATGATATGGGTGAATGTTTTGACAGAACATGGATCTAGGTGGGCCTAAGTTCTCTCTTTAGTCACGTGGTCTCTGATTGTAACTGCGGTTAGAGATGAAGTCTGGCATTTTCATGACAAAGGCTTAAATGTAAACCAAGATTCCCACTAAGGTTAAATCTGAGATGCTTGGGAAAAGTGAGGATCTGACGGTCATGTTTTAAAGTTGATCTTAGTTTGATTTATGACCGTCAATGTGCTGTCTCGTGCCCTGATGTAGCCATTTCTTCCAGTTTTGAATATTTTGAGGGTTTCATAGCAGCAAAAGGACTGGAATTGAATGCTGGGGTGGTTGGATTTGGTAGGATATGATTTTGTTAACTGATGTAGTGTGGTCCAGAGGGTTTGATGATTGATTGCAAAAGGATTTGTACTATGAAAAAGTGGATAATCAGTTTCTTGAGGCATGTTGCAGGTGGTTGATCAGATTGATTGGCATGGTGAATTCATGATCTTTAGTACACTGTTCTTAGAGATATCATAAATGGAGATCATTTTAGGATCTATTTTCTCTAGGTTGCTTGGTTTTCATCCAATGTATTAATTTCTGATTGAATTTAGTTGGTTTGGTGGGTGAAACCCTAACCCTTGCCCTAGTCATCCATAGCTTGTTGCATCCTAATTTTTGGGATTTCAAGATGACTAGTGATATATATTGTAGTGGTTTTTTACTTTAGGGGGGCTGGAGGTTCTGTCAAAAAGATATAGAAAAATTTGAACAGAATTGCTTTGAAGCAGATTTGCAAGCTTTGTGTCTGATCTTCTGAGTAGCAGAATTGTGAATGCAATTGGCAAGTTGGTTTTAATACAAATACACTGCAACTCCTACCATATACTGGTGTTGTCTCTCTACCTTTATATTGTACTCTTGTATGTTTTACATGTTAGGCTTTTAAAATATACCAGTTGTAAAGAAGCTTGCTTGTTTGATTTATGAGTTTCTTTCAAGGAAAGAATTAAAAGTTCTCATAGTTCATCTTGAGGAGTAGATATATCTATATGGATTTTGATAATAATAGTATTTGGTTAACAGAATAGTTTGTAAGGAAATCTATTCGGATTTGTGGCTGGTACACAAGGCATAGTGTTGTATTTCTTTTAGAATTATCTGGTCGACTTGCATTTAGTTTTCTTTTGCCCACTAGATAAGGCACTGGTTTGGTATCTGTTTCTCATGGTTTTATCTTTCATAGATCTTCAGAGAAAAAATTTAAACTTTCACATCAATTACTAGTTCATTTTTCATTTCATGTTCATTGCACTAAATAGATAAGACTATCCCTGAAGGCACACAGTCTATATTTCCTGATTCCTTAAAGAGAGAATCATCTAGGTTGCCCCTCCTTAAAAGGAAGAAGGATGAGAATCCTTAAATCACTGATCTTTGCTTCATTTACAATCATGTTTTGCCTGGTTAAACTCTACATCAAATTGATCATGGTCATATGTAGAGTATTCTTTAGATTGATGCACTAAGAAGAATTCAAAGCAGATCAGTGTCCACTCATATAAATACTATGTAATTAGTTATCATTAAAAGGTAATACCTGCCTGAGTATGTGGAGCTCAAAAATGAAGGAGGATCTTATCCAATCCTCAGTAATTAGGTCTTTCTCTTGTTTGAATCAGCCCCAAGAAGCCTAAATTCAAGGTCAGTTTGATCCTACAAGAAAAATCCCTAACAAATTGGCGACTCTACTGGAGATCTTATTAAGAACTTTTCTACAATATAGGGCTTAGTTGAGCCAGGGCTCCTACCCTATACAAACCAGTTGGTTACCATTAGTATTCATATTTCAAACAAAATTCCCAAATAGTTGGGTGGTGACTCTTGCAAATCTCTGCACCAGTGCAATTGAGGTCTAAAAATCATAATGAGTATGAGAAATACTAGAGCCTGGAAAAAGGATCATCCAGAAGTAAATTTGGAAGGTGAACTCCCAAATACATCCAGGTGAATGAGAAAGGATAAGAACACAAATGACATGTCTTTTACATGGAAGCAAAAAGGAAATACAAGGACAGAGGATCCTATTTAAATAAATCAAGAAGGAAATACTTATGAATATGAGGAGGCAGTTGATTTGGGATTAAATCAGTATGAGGATTATTATTCACCTTCTAAAAAGGATGAAAGGAGAGCTAAACCTCATAGGAGAGGAATCCCTAGGAATAACAGAAGATCTAGAAGCCAAAATAGAAGTAAGCAAGACTTTATTCCTTCTTCTCCCCATGATTCCCCCTTACAGGACCACCAAATACCTGATGACCACCAAGAGGAGGTCCCTGCCCAAGAATCCTCATCTGAAACAACCCTTCTTGATTTTGAGGAAATTTTTGAACAAGTTTTTGAATTGGAAAGAAAGATCCAGGAGCAAATTCAAATAAGGCAAAAGAGAGAGAAAGAAAAGGAGGAAAAGATTAGACATGCTATGATGAGAGCAGAGCAGTTGAAAAAGAAATTGTTGGACTTTGAAGCCATAAATCATGTTCCTGTAACTAAGCAAATAGAGGACTGACCTATTGTCCAAAAAATTTATGAGATAAGAAATCCTAGGGACAAAGGTAAGCAAAAAGCTGTAGGGATCTCAATAAATGAACCAAATCCTGCAATGAAGTCCCTAGATCAAGCAGCAAGATTAGATGCTAATTTAGAAAATGCCAAAATGGAATAGGAATTATTGGCCAAAGAGTTAGAAAAGGCAGAGCTAGAGGCTACTGCAGCCGAGATAAAAAGAAAGATTGACTTCCTTAAGCAATCTTCTGGACCCACCAATACACTTTCCACTTCTCAAGCATAGGGTGAAAATGTGTTGAACACTACTAGAACTCTAGGTATGCTCAGGACTTCTACTATTTCAAATATTCAAACATCCATAGGTGCTAGCCCATCTCAAATAGGATCCATACATGAGAAACATAAGCAATTAGTTTTTATTGGGATTCCTGGTTACCCAAATCCCATCCTTGATGAGATTAGGAAAAAGCTCCCAAAATTCATTGGAAGCAATGCAGTTACTTATGAAGAGCATTTGAAAAGCTTCATCGATGTAATAGATGACTACAACATTGAGCCTGATGATGTGATCATGAAGCTTTTTGTTCAGTCTTTGACCGAAGATGCTAGAGGCTAGTTTAGAAATTTGCCTCATGCTAGCATATGCTCATGGGAATAGTTCAAATGTTTTTCCAAAGAACAATATGGTGATTAAATCAATGAAGGTTTCATGCTTAATGAATTCAACAAAATTAAGAAAAATCCAAATGAGGGTGTTGTTGAGTTTAATGTTAGATTTCAGAAGGCAATGCATAAATTGTTGCAAGTTATCAGACTAGATGACAAGATTTGTTTGGTCACTTACCTGAATGCTTTTGATTCAAAAATGGGATATCTTTTGAGAGATAAGAATTCTAGAAATCTTGCAGAAGCTTACAAGCTGGCCATAAATATAGAAAGTAATAGAAGAATATCAGGAAAGCTGGGAAGGAGGGAGGATTATAAACCTTCAATCTCAAATAGAAAGGAACCAGGGAAGTCTGACACAAAACCAAAAGATGATGATAGTTTGAAGAAAATTTTGAAAGAAATAAAAGATTTAAAGCCTAATGAAGCAAGGAATAGTGGAGTGTAGGGAAATGATAGGCCATCCTTCAATAACTTTAACAAGTTGCCAAGAATGCAGAACTATCCTTACAACACTCAGTGGAAAGATGGGAAGCCAGTTTTCCCTGAAAGAAAGGATAAACCAAATGATAAGACCCCAGACCCCTTGCACAAAAATATAGTAAATATGAATGATGATGTTCCCTAGTGTATTGTTTTCCAATCACCTCATGACCCCTACTACTGTGCAATTGCTCAAAATGTTTCTGCAGATGTGGAGCAAGACAACAACAATGAGGAGTCTTATGATGATCAAGGGTGTGGTATGACTTCTTCATACATGTATGATGAAATAGATTCCACTGAAGAAGATGAAAGTCAAGATGTCTATATTTCTTAGGTCAAAAATGAGATTTATCATCAGCAAGTGTTTTCTGATGAAGAAGACAGTCACCTGGATGTAGTCTAGTGCAACACTTTAAGAAATGATGAGCCAGTAGTGTTGAGAAGACCTTCTAATGAAGAAATTGCACAAATCACAACAGACATGGTCACCCAAGCCAAGAATAACTATAATTTGAGAAATAGAGTGGTGGGTGATTCAAGTCAAAAGTCATCTAGTATATTCATCAAAAGGACAGACAAAGATGTAAAACAAACTCAAGACAAAAATGAGGTTGCAGATATTGTTAGTAGGACTAAAATCAAGAAGAATGTGACATTTGCTCCCCCTAATGTGACTTATAGAGTAAAGCAAAAGCCTCTACAGAAGACTATTGTTTCTACCCAGCAAGAGGTCAAAACCCTAAACAGGGATCAACGTGGCCTTATAGAACATGAAGAAAACAAGGAGGCTACTATCATCAAGTAGGATGTAGTTGACCCCAAATATGTTCCAGTTGACATGGGAAAACTGTTATAAAAAATTATTGTCAAAGTCCCCTTATTAGAGATGATGAGAATAGAAGAGCATAAAGACAAGGCTTTGAGTTGGGTGAAAGGAGTTTTTCCTTCTGATGCTCAAAATTCCATCAAGACTAGTAGAATGGCTACTACTGCAAGTGATTCAACTGAGAACTAGTGTAGGGAGATTGTCTCTGAGATCCCTTAGATTTATTTGGATACTAATTTTGTAAATACTGTGATAGGAACTGTTGATCCTTTCTTTCTGTCCCTAGTAGTAAATGGAAAGTTGTTAAGAAATTGTATGATTGATTCAGGAGCCTTCAATATTGTTATGCCTGCAGAAATAATGAATTCTTTGGGTTTAAAAGTAGATACACCTCATGGAAGATGTCAAGCTATGGATTCAAGAGAGGTCCCTATTATTGGTACTATAAAGGAATTTCCTTATAGATTGGCAGCCTTCCCTGACAAGTTGTTAACAATGAGTGTTCTGGTGGTTGATATCCTACCTCATTATGGAATGTCACTATCAAGGAAATGGAGTGCTTCAATGGGAGGTAGTATCCAGTGTGATTTATCCTTTGCAACTTTCAATATTGATGGTGACAATGTGAGAGTATCCAGAGAAAGTAGAACCCCACACATGATAGAACTAAATAATATGGATGAGTTGAATTGTTGTGTGGATGTTGACATGGAAAATTTTAGAGTGGAAAAGGCCATTTCACAAAAGAAAGATTCAGATCCATTGACTCAGGAACTGAAGGAACAACAAGATGGACTATGGAAAATGTATTTTGATGGAGCATGCTCAAAAGAAGGCTCAGGAGCTGGAGTTCTATTCATATCTCCATCAGGCACCACTTTTAAGTATTCATTCTCATTGACTTTTCAATGTACAAATAATACTGCTGAATATGAAGCACTATCATTGGGATTGAATAATACTATCAAACATGAGATAAAATGTTTAAAGGTTTTTGGTGATTCTGAGCTTGTGGTGACACAAGTTTGATCTAAGTATGTTGTTAAGAATGATAGGTTGAAACTGTATAAACATGTAATATGGGATCAGATTGAAATGTTTGATGCTTTTAATATATGTTGGGTAGAAAGATCCAAGAACATAATGGCTGATTTTTTGGCCAATGTTGCTTTGAAAAGGGATGATTCAACTTTGTTTGGAGTGTCAATAGTTGAAATAAAAAGTAGACCAGTTGTTGCAGACAACATTTACAATTGGCAGGTCTTTGAGGATGATCATGACATTTTGAGATTTATGCAATGCCTTGACATATATGAGGGTCAACTTATAGACTGCAACACATTGGTTGAGGAAATTGAAGGTAAGGACATGGTCATGGGAAATAAGGTAATCCAGTTGATTTCAAATCATATCCCTAAGGGTTTAACTGAATTAAAAGCATTATATAGTAGTCAAAATGATTATATATCAAAAAAAAGTAATGCTAAGGCTGAAGATCTAGAGGAGATAAATTTGGGATCACATAATGCACCTCAAATGGTTTATATTGGGAAAGGATTGGCCCCTCAATTGAGATATAACCTGATAAAGTTGTTAAGAAAGCACAAGCATGTGTTTGCATGGTCCTATGATGACCTAAAAGCTTATAGAGAGGACCTTTTCCAACATGAGATCCCATTAAAGCAAGATGTCAAACCATTTAGATAGAAGCAAAGACCCATTAACCCACTATTGGCTCCTAAAATGTAGCAGGAGCTAGTCAAGTTGAGTGATGCAGGAATAATCCAACCTATAAGGCATTCGACTTGGGTATCTAATTTAGTCCCAGTTAGAAAAAAGAACGGTGATATTAGATTGTGTGTGGACTTTAGGAATCTGAATGTTGCATCGTTAAAAGACAATTATTCACTACCCAACATGGAGGCTATGTTGCATAAAGTCACTGGTTGTGAGTTATTGTCTATGATGGATGGTTTCTCTAGATATAACCAAGTGTTGGTGAAAGAATTTGAACAATTCAAAACAACATTCACAACACCTTGGGGAACTTATGTTTATGTCAGAATGCCTTTTGGTCTTAGAAATGCTGGAGCAACTTTTCAAAGGGCCATGGATGTTTCTTTCAAAGAATACATAGACTTGTTTATGGTGGTGTACCAAGATGACCTAATTGCTTATTCTAAATGGGCTGTTGATCATTGCTCACATCTAGAAAATTTTTTTGTCAAAGCTCTAGAACATAGTGTGTCTCTGAATCCAAAGAAGTGTAAATTTGCAGTCAAAGAAGGAAATTTGCTAGGACACATTGTATCAAAGGAAGGAATAAGAATTGATCTAGAGAGGGTTGAAGCTATCAAGAGGGTTACAACACCCAAAAATCTTAAAGGGGTGCAATCCTTTTTAGGAAAAATCAATTTTGTAAGGAGATTCATTGTAAATTTTGCTGAAATTATCAAACCCATAGTGAAATTGCTAAAAAAGGATGTCAAGTTTCAATGGACTATAGAAGCCCAGGGTGCATTTGATAAAATTAAAGTAGTTCAGCAAGCACCTGTGCTCAGGTTTCCTGATTATACCAAGCCCTTTTCACTTTTCTCTTTTGCATCATTTCACACCATTGCTATTGTATTATTACAAAAGGATCAAGAAGGTTTTGAGCATCTAATTGCATTTTTTAGTAAATCCTTACAAGTTGCTAAGTTGAATTATGAGATGATGGAAAAGTAGGCATATGCATTGGTAAAAGTAGTCAAATCTTTCAGACCTTATCTAGTTTGTGCTAAGGTAGTGGCATATGTCCCACATGTAGCAGTAAAGGATGTCCTTACTCAGTCTGAAGTTACTGGTAAGAGATGCAAGTGGATTACCAGGATTCAAGAATTCAATTTAGAAATCCATATCACTAAGCTTGTAAGAGGACAAGGCTTGGAAAAATTGATGACTGAAGAAAATATGGATTTGGTCCAGGTTAACAATGAAAGAACTCCAGACATGACAATAACAAGTATTGAGTTGCAACCATACTATGTTGATATTGTACATTTCATTAAGAATGCCAAATGCCCAGAATATATGACAGATAATCAAAAGAGATCCCTAAAATTGCAAGCTCAGAAGTATACATTAATACAAGGGGACTTGTATTGGAAAAATAGAGATGGGGCCTTGCTGTTTTGCCTTGATAAGTGTCAAGTAGAGAAGGTTTTGAGTGAAATGCATGCTGGTGTTTGTGGAGGGCATTATTCGGTGAAGACCACTGCCCATAAGATTTTAAGGGCTAGCTATTTTTGGCCTACTTTGTTTAAGGATTCTTTCCAGTTTGTTAAGAAATGTGAAGCTTTTCAGAAATTTGCTTCTAAATTAAAATATTCAAGAGCACTATTGTTAAACCCAATAGTTGTTGAGGTACCCTTTGCCATGTGGGGAATGGATTTCATAGGTGAGTTTGATGAGAAATCTAGTGGAGGACATAGTTGGCTACTTGTTGCTACCGACTATTTCACAAAATGGATAGAGGTCATTCCCACAAAGAAGGCAACAAGTAAAGTAGTGTGTGATTTCTTACTTGACAATATTTTGACCAGATTTGGTGTCCCCATGAAATTGATCACAGATAATGCAATGTGTTTCAGATCAGATGAGTTCAAGGAGTTTTGTAAAAACAATGGAATCATAACATCTTATTCATATCCTTATCATCCTCAAGCAAATGGACAGGCTGAATCTAGCAACAAAAGTATCCTGACAATCTTGAAGAAAACAATTGAGAAAAATAAGAGAGCTTGGCATTCTAAGTTGAAATTGGCCTTATGGGTAGATAGGATCATAGTGAAAAAAGCCACTGGGAAGTCTCCCTTTGAGCTTGTATATGGTCTGCAGGTAAGATTTCTTATAAACAATCTAATTCCAATTTACAAGTTTATTCAAGATGAGGAATTGGATGTCTCAGAGCCAATGCAGGACAGAATCATGCAATTGATTGAATTAGATGAACTGAGAAGGGAGAGTCAAAAGAGCAATATCAAGCGGCAACAGAAGATGAAGTATCTATTTGACAAAAGAGAAACTACCAGAAAATTCAAACCAAATGACTTAGTACTTCAATGGAATGTGAGAGCAGAAGATAAAGGGAAACATAAAAAGTTTGAATCATTATGGCTTGGTCCCTTTGTGATTCATGAGATTTTTGGAAAGGACTCTTACTTGTTGAAGAATATGGATGATGAAATATTTGAGTTTGCAAGGCATGGGCAATTTTTGAAACTTTTCTTCAATTAAGTTTTTGATTCTCATGCATATGTGAATCTCTTGTAAATTTTATATAGGTTTGTTCCCTTTCAGGTTGTGTGTTTTTGTTCCTGTTCTAGGTTAGTGTAGTTTTTGGTCCATGTCCCAGAGATCTATGGTTCTTGTTTAAATTTTCATTTCAACATCCTCAGATAGAGCCACTGTTGGTTAAAATCTCTATTTTTGCATTTTTTCCTAAAGCCATGGATGTTTTTTGAAAATTTTGTAGTCTTTAGGGTTTTCTAGGTCTGAATATCCTAAAAATAAAAAAACCCTAGGTCTCATTTCATATTTCTAGCCATTAGAAGGGAAAACCCTAATTTATCTTGGCCCTGTTCTAATTCTTCATTACCTTTTTTGGGCCACTTATGTGATTATAGGTGCATGTGCGCTTTTCACTCTCGGGCAGTTGCCAGTTCTCTAAATCTTCTTGCAGTTTGTCTTTTCATTTGGAGACTTTGATTTTCCTTTGGTCACATAATCTCTTCTTCCTGGTGGTTACACCTGAATCATTCAACGACTCTGCTAAAGGTTTATCTTTTCTTCAGTCGCTAGATCGCATGACAGTGGGCCCAACATCTCAGTCTCTTTTTAATCCTACAGTGGGTGCATGATCTTATGGAATCTTAGTGACCTATTAGATCATGTGCTGACCATCTGATCTTCCAGGTGATATGATGTTTCTTAGTGGGTCCACTGCCAGGTGTGCACAAATGGAAGCTTTTCATTGGTCAAGCTAGATGGAGAGTTAGATGAATCAGTGGGGCCTAATTTTTAGTTGTTAGAAGATCTAATGGTTGGCGTAAAAGTGCATGGAATATTCTTCCTCTATTAGATCATGTGACATCCATTCATTTGGTATCAGACTATAGGGGATGGCAGTGGGACCATTTCCCAGGTGTTGCCGATTTGTGATGCTTTGATTGGTTGCAGGTTTGGTGATTGGGATGGTGTCAATGGGGCCTATTTCTCAAGTGGTTAAAGTACAACAAGATCCTGTGGTTATCACTATATCATGGATATAAGATGGATGATATTTAGGTCAGCGGTGTAGTGATGACCATTGATCTTGATTAGAGATGGAACCATGTGGTGGGTACTCTGTTGCTGACTCATTATGATATGGGAGAGTGTTTTGATGGCATGTAGATCCAAGTGGGCCTAAGTTTTCTCTTCAGTCACATGGTCTCTGATTGTAAACCAAGGCATAAATGAAGACCAAGATTCCCACTAAGGTTAAATCTGAGATGCTCGGGAAAAGTGAGGATCTGACGGTTGTGTTTTAAAGTTGATCTTAGTTTGATTTTTGACCATCGATGTGCTGTCTCACACCCTGATGTAGCCATTTCTTCTAGTTTTGAATACTTTGAGGGTTTCACAATAATAAAAGGACTGGAATTGAATGCTGGGGTGGCTGGATTTGGTAGGATATGATTTTGTTAACTAATGTAGTGTGGTCCAGAGGGTTTGATGATTGATTGCAGAAGGATTTGTACTATGAAAAAGTGGATAATCATTTGCTCGAGGCATGTTGTAGGTGGTTGATTAGATTGATTGGCATGGCGAATTCATGATCTTTGGTACACTGTTCTTAGAGATATCATAAATGGAGATCATTTTTGGATCTATTTTCTTTAGGTTGCTTGGTTTTCATCCAATGTATTAATTTCTCATTGAATTTAATTGGTTTGGTGGGTGAAACCCTAACCCTTTCCCTAGTCATCTATAGCTTTTTGCATCTTGATTTTTGGGATTTCAAGATGACTAGTGATATATATTGTAGTGGTTTTTTACTTTAGGGGGCTAGAGGTTCTGTTGAAAAGATATAGAAAAATTTGAACAGAATTGCTTTGAAGCAGATTTCCAAGCTTTGTGTTTGATCTTCTGAGTGTGTGTGTGAAAATTGTACCTGATCTATAGACACAACACTTCAGTAAAACATTAGAGGTTAGCTATAATCAAAATCATGCAAAATTGAAATCTAATCTAACCAAGCGATTTACTGCCTTCTAATAGGTGCGAGATTGATGTTCTCGGATTGTAATCGAGATCAATGACCTAGATGACACCTAAATGAAGGATTTGAATGCAATTGACCTAGATATGAGATGTATGCAAATTAAGCTATTTTTTTGGATTTTATGATGCAATAAGAATGATAAAAACTTGATATGAAATCTATGATATGTAAAAACTGATATGCTATGAATTGATCTAACAATGATATGAAAATGAATCTAAATGAATGTAAAAACCAAATTGATCTCACAATAGCCTTGATTCGCAATAAGCTTTGATTCTCCAGATAGCAATTCTTCAGCGTGATTATGCAAAATTATGAGATGCTTTGAGATGAGCTAAGGCTTTAATTTTATAGAAATCCAGGGCTTTGGAGGTGCATGAAAAAAAGCCATAAATCACTCAGATTAACTCAACTTGATTTTTGAGTTATCTGATAATAAAGATAATTTAATTCACAAAAACATGCAAATCATGCAAAAATAGCTTTTTAACTCAAATTAGAGTTTAGATCAACTTTTTGAACTCCAAAAGGATGTTGAGTTCTAAAAAGTCAACACTTTGCATTGATTTTCTAATTTGGAGTTTAACTGTTTCTTTTGAATGTGCATAATAATTATGAATTAATTAAATAAATAAAGTGATTTATGCTTAACTAAACTGATTTTTGAAAATAAATAATTGATTTATGGGTTGATCAATTATTTAATCAAACTTTTATTAAAAACTATATTATTAAATAATGACAACTTGCTTTAATTAATTAAATAAAAATTTAATCAATTATTCATAGGATATTGGATTTATTGTCAAAATTAAATAATACAATTAATAATAGATAGAATTAAATTTAATTACACAATTAAGTGGCAAGATATTAAATCTAATTAATTAAATATGAAAATATTCAATTAATCAAACTTAGGATAAATGTGATTTATCGCCAAATAATCATTAAATTAAAGATAATTAAGATAATTAGGAATATTGCTAGGAATATTCCCCGATGCAAAATTTAAGATAATCAATTATGATTCGATGATGTTTAGATGTGCTTTAGATTAGGACTTCGATGTTGATTTCATTCGATTTGATGATGTAGGAGATTAATGAACTTATAGCCCATTTTTGGGGTATTACACTGAGTAGCAGAATTGTGAAGGCAATTGGCAAGTTGGTTTTAATACAAATACACTACAACTCCTAACATATACTGGTGTTGTCTCTCTACCTTTATATTATACTCTTGTATTTTTTACATGTCAGGTATTTAAAATATACCAGTTGTAAAGCAACTTGCTTGTTTGATTTATGAGTTTCTTTCAAGGAAAGAATTAAAAGTTCTCATAGTTCATCTTGAGGAGTAGATATATTTGTATGGATTCTGATAATAACAGTATTTGGTTAACAGAATAGTTTGTAAGGCAATCTATTCAAATTTGTGGCTAGTACATAAGGCATAGTATTGTATTTCTTTTAGAATTATCTGGTCGACTTGCATTTAGTTTTCTTTTTCCCACTGGATAAGGCACTGGTTTGGTATCTGTTTCTCATGGTTTTATCTTTCATAGATCTTTAGAGAAAAAATTTAAACTTTCACATCAATTACCAGTTCATTTTTCATTTCATGTTCATTGCACTAAATAGATAAGACTGTCCTTGAAGGCACACAGTCTATATTTCCTGATTTCTTGAAGAGAGAATCATCTAGGTTGCCCCTCCTTAAAAGGAAGAAAAATGAGAATCCTTAAATAATTGATCTTTGCTTCATTTAAAATCATGTTTTGCCTGGTTAAACTCTGCATCAAATTGATCATGGTCATATGCAGAGTATTCTATAGATTGATGCACTAAGAAGAATTCAAAGTAGATCAATGTCCACTCATATAAATAATATGTCATTAGTTATCATTAAAAGGTAATACCTGCCTGAGTATGTGGAGCTCAAAAATGAAGGAGGATCTTATCCAATCCTCAGTAATTAGGTCTTTCTCTTGTTTGAATCAGCCCCAAGAAGCCTAAATTCAAGGTTAGTTTGATTGTACAAGAAAAATTCTTAACAGATCTTTCAGAGGAGCTTCCGCCAACTGATCAAAAATTGCTTGTCCTTTAATAGCTTTTCTTTCCACATACTCAATGTCAAATTCATTGAGTATCATAATCCATTTTTCTAGTCTACCTGTGAGGGCAGCCTTGCTCAGTAAGTACTTTAGTGGATCAATTTTTTTATGACCCTTGTAGTGTGAGCAAGCATATAATGCTGCAAATTCTATGAAGCAAACACTACTACTAGACAAGCTTTTTCAATGACATAATAGTTCATTTCATAAGAAACCAATGTTCTATTGATATAATAAATGGCTCTCTCTTTGTTGTTCTGATCCTCTTGATCTAGGAGAGCACCCAAAGATGTGTTCGTGGCTGAGATGTATAGTATGAGTAGATTCCCATGAATAGGAGGCATCAATATAGGTGGATTAGTGAGATACTGTTTAATTTGAGTGAGTCCCCTATCACATTCTTCATTCCATTCATAACTTACACCCTTATGCAAAGTTTTAGTGAATGGTTGTGACTTGTTAGCCAACTGTGAAATGAAGCGCCAAATAGATTATAGCCTTCCCTAAAGTCCTCTCATATGGATGATGTTCTTAGGTGGAGGCATGTCCATAATAGCTTGAAATTTTTTAGGATCAACCTCTATGCCTTTAGATAAAATGATGTAACCCAAGAGTTTCCCAGAAGTGACACCAAATGCACATTTTTGGGGATTAAGTTTGAGACTAAATTGTTCCATGTGGTCAAGTATGGGACCCAAATCTGTAAGATGATTTTTTCACTAGATGCTTTTGGCCAAAGTGTCATCCACATAATCTTCCATTGTTTTATGCATCATATCATGGAAAATGGTAGTGACAGCTCTCTAATATGTTGCTCCAACATTATTAAGCCCAAAGGGCATGACATTCCAGTAGAAGGTGCCTCGAGCACATGTGAAAGCGGTCTTTTCTTGATCTTCTGGTGTAATTTTTACTTGATTATAGCCAGAGAAGTCATCCATCAAGGAATACATTTCATAGCCTATTGTCATATCCACTATCATGTCAATATTGGGTAGTGGGAAGTCTTCTTTTGGACATGCATTATTTAGATCCTGGAAGTTTGTGTAGACACGAATGGATTTATCATGTTTGGTGACTGGAACAATATTTTAAATCCACTTTGCATAGTCAATAGTCCTTATGAAACCAACCTTAAGAAGCTTTTCTAGCTCTGTTTTGACTAAAAGTGCCACGTGTGGATGCATCTTTCAAAGCTTCTGTTTGATAGGCTTAAAACCTGGTGCAATGGATAGATGGTGCATGATCAGATTGAGGTCCAATCCAAGCATATTAGAGTAAGTCCATGCAAAGTTTATTTTCTTTCTTTGAAAGAAGCTAGTGAATTCTTCCTTTTCTTTTGCAGATAATGACTGTGCTAGATGAATAATTTGTGGAGCAGCCTCTGCACCCAAATTCACTATTTGTGTCAGCTCAATCAATATTGATGATCTCTCTTGAAAGTGACTTAGGAGTGTATCAAGTATCTCATCCTTGGGTGCCTCAGAGAGATTTTCACCCTTGGATATGTCTTTTATTTTTACTATTTTTGGCTCTGACACTACCACAATGTGGTTTTCACCATTAGAGCATCTATTTTTTCTTCTTTTAATTTTTTCACTAAGATACTTGATATTTGCCTCTATCATGCTGACACTGCCTTCACTAGTGGAGGACAATATAGGTTAAATAGCATGGAGGTAATAGGCTAGAGCATAATCATTTTGGAACATTAGGACTTCATTGGATGAGGAGGGGGAGTTCCAGTTTATCAGCTTAGAATTTTTGAGTGAGAGAGAAGTAGTGGCTGGTTCAATTGCATTCACAGTATAATCATCAAAAGCATAGATGAGCAAGTCAAGACCTAGAGAAATCTCATCCAAAGGAGCATTTGAATCCCTATGAGACCCCATGTTAGAAGTAGAGGACAAGTTAACATCAATGGCATCTAATTCGTGCATCCTAACACTAGACCCTTCACCTACTTCTAGAGGGTTTTCAAAGGTATGCACCATGTCTATATCTTTATCACAACTAGCATCAGACAAAGAGTCAAACTCATACTCATGTGAGTCAGTACTTGATGTGGGAATTCCATTAGCACTAGTTGTACCATCTGACTCATCTTCATCTCTTGTAGCATTAATGGCTTGCTAAAGTTGGTCTTGTTCAAACCGCTCTTGGAAATGCGATGGTATGTACCATTCACCCTAAGAATCTGAATCAGCCATTTGTATTTCTCTCCATTAGAAATATGTGAGTCGATGAACCAAAGTGGTGTCATCGAAATCAGTATCAGTCCCTACCAAGTGGACAGGTATAAAAGGTTCATCCATTTCTGCAAAGAGTGCAGTAAATTTCAGAGGAATAGGATATGGAAAGGTGTCTTCATCAGAGTTGGCCTCTAGGTTTACCCCTGGGGTAGTATCTTCAAATTCTGGTTCAGGTTTAGCTTCAGGTTCTGGCACAAATTTGTTTATCCCTAAGTGAAAGGGGATTTTTTTGAAGCCTAAGCCAGTAGTATCCTTTGTGCGGCTACCTGTAGCTTCAATGGGTTTTAGCAAACCATTGTCATTCATTCCTATAGGACCAACCCCTTTATAGCTGAAGCACTTCATGATCTTGAAGGCCTCACTGTATGGCTCTTGTTCTAAGTCTAGAAGTGGAGTAGTCATTTTAGATGTTCTTTCCCTTTATAGATCCAAGCTGTGATAGCTCTTTCTTCATCCTCATCTTCTAAAGGTGTAGAGGCTCGTACAAAGGCACCATCGTAGACTATTTGAGGGGAGTCATTAGAAGGTTTGTTACTCTCAGAAGGTCTCCCATAGGAGCATGGGGACAGAAGGAGAGCAGCCAGTGATAGCATAGGCTCAATTCAATATTCTCCCATGCCTGTATCCTTAAGTTTCAGATTCTATTTCATTTCCTTGAGCTTGGCATCATAAAATTCAGTGGATTCTCTATTAGTCAGAACAAGACTATTTGCAGATTGTACAAGTGTGTTACAAGAATAATTGGTATTAATAGGCACAGTGACTTCTGCTCCATGGAATGGAAACTTGATGCATTGATGGTATGTAGATGGAATGACTTGCATCTCATGAATCCATGGTCTACCCAACAAGATATTGTAGGCAAGAGGAATGTCTAGAACTTGAAAAGTAACATCTCTCTCAACAGGGCCAACTCGGATTGGCAGCATAACTAAACCTTGGGATTTGCATTCCTCTTCATCATAAGCTTTTATAGTAATCTTCTTACGGGAATCTATACAATCTTCATCATAGCCTAGTTGAGTAAGAAACTTAGCAAAATAGATATTGAGGCTGACACCATTGTCTATGAGCACTTGGCGGACATGCTTAAGGCCTATCACAACTTCTATAGGGAGCATTATGCGGATGGCTCAGAGAGTGATCATCTTCTTCGAAGAAGGATAGATAATCAGGTGAGGTCAAATGACCCACCATAGATTGGAACCGGTTGAGATCAAGATCTTTGGAGACGTTTGCCTTAGTGAGGGCTTTTTCCAGAATCTGTCTGTGAGCAGGTGAGAACTTCAACATCTCAAAAATGGTAATCTGAGCATTGGTTCACTGGAGCTGATCTAAGATGCTATAACTAGCAGTGCTAGGCATAGGGACTAATTTTGAGGTTTTGTTGGTAGGACTAGCAATAGTCTTGTCCATAGTTTGTTTCACCTACAGGAGGATCGGGACCTTTCAAAACAATCCTTCCATGTGATCAAGTAACAACATTGGCACAATCCTAAGGTGATTTAGGTTTAGAAGAATGAGACCCAAGGCCTCACAAGACAAAAGGAGTCTTAGTCTTAGGAGCATCTCTGCTCCCCTTAATAGTAATCACATCACAATACTCAACCTCAATAGATTCAATCATACCAATGACATTGTCATTGTTAGTGTACATGTAATTGACCTTAGTATTGGTATTCTTAGTCTTGGAAGATTCACCTTTCTCGTGAGGAGGAAATGGATCTTTAAATGCTTGATGATCTGAATT
Source organism: Chamaecyparis obtusa (assembly GCA_027943335.1). Lineage (NCBI taxonomy): Eukaryota > Viridiplantae > Streptophyta > Pinopsida > Cupressales > Cupressaceae > Chamaecyparis > Chamaecyparis obtusa. The sequence goes on along the minus strand of BSBK01003830.1, from coordinate 1,277,433 downwards.
CTTGTTATGGTCGTCCATAATAATGTCACCATTACCAATTAGATGTTGAACCTTATGTTTCAGCTGGAGACAAGTAGAAGTCTTATGACCAATGTTTTGTGATAGTCATAATATGCATTGTCATTCCACCAATGAGGTCATGGTTGTCGGTCATAGGGATGTTTTTCCAAAGGAGTGAGTATCTAATTCTACACAAGAGTCTTATAAACCACATCAAGTGGTTCTCCCAAGGAAGTGAATTCACGCTTGGGTCGAGAGGCCCAAGGTTTGTTCCTAGAAAACCTTGAAGGTTGTTGATTTTCCATCATAGGATTTTTAGTGGCTTTGATCGCCTGTATGCTAGAAGAGAGATTGAAAATAGACTTAGCAGGCTTTGGGGTCACATTGTCAACCACTCCATCATTCACAACGTCTCTATTCTTGTTGAAAAAATTCCCTTTATCTTTATTTGAGGAGGTAGACCCTTGTTTGTTGTCTTTTTGCAAAGTCAATTCTCCTTTCTTGATCATAAATGCCTCTATATAGATAGCTTGTTTAGTCATACCATCAAAAGTTAGGGGACCTTGTAATTGTACTTGATACCCAAAATCTGGGATAAGATTATCCAAAAAGATGTTGAGTCTCTAAGACTCTGGTAGCTTATGAGGACACTTCATATATAGTTGTCTCCATCTCTGGAGAAAGGACAAGAAAGGCTCTCCCTGTCACTATTTTGAATTGCAAAGGTCCCGAATGTTGACCGAAAGCTGAATATTATGCAAGTAATGTTGGAGAAATAGATTAGCTATTTCATCAAAAGTCTTAATGCCAGTGGGCAATTGAGAAAACCACTCCATAGATGGTCCACCCAAGCTACAAGGAAAAAGATGCATAAGGTACATTTGGTCATGCATGAATTCCATAGATAGAGCACCAAAATCTCTCAAGTGATCTTGGGGATCGATAGTGCCCAAGTATTTGTCATATTTTGGCAGCTCTACACCTTTGGGAAAAGGTGGCATGTGAAGACTCCTATCAAAGGGGAAAGGACAAATGATTTCCATTATGAATTGTTGTGCGGTTTTGTCCTTGTTCTTTTCAAGTTGGCTAATCTGATCTGCATGTCTCAGACCATCTTTTGCAACTTAGCGGTCTCAGTTTCTTCTTCTTTTGGCCACAAGCATTTCAACTTGATTAGTCCTGAGGGTAATTTGGCCCCTTGTTTGGCCAGCTCAAGAAGTATTTTTTCTTCTCCTCTAGAAGGAGGATCTCCATCATCTTGATAAGACCCTTGTTTGATTTCACAGTGTGTATGTCATTTTGGATTATTGTGTCATCACCATCATTTCAAGAATCTCAAAAATGCTTGGGACTTGATCTTGACTCTGATCATAAGGGATGAGGATGATAGTGATATGCTGGTTGACCACCTTGAGCTTTGTTTTGGAGCATGGTGCTGATTCTGATAATTTTGGGATTGATCATAAATGTTGATCATTTCAAGGTTGAGCATGGCGTTGGTCATTGGAAGATTGACCATGATGTTGATTGTTTTGAGATTGGTCATGAGTTTGGATGTATTTGCTTGGTTGGAAGTTGAATGGATCTCCCATCTTGTCAACGTAGGACTGTGCAGCAAATGAAAACTCAGTAAAATGATATGAAAGGATGCCAAAAGGGTGCAACTAAGGTAACTTTTGGTGTGTGAACAAGATCAAAGGGTCAAAAGGTTCAAACAAGTTGATATCTCAGCAGGATTGACAGATTCAATAATAGGACTAGTCCTGAGGAAGTGGTCTTCCAAAGTATGAAACCGATGAGTTGTTTTGGGAAGAATGAGTTGTCTTGTTCTTGAAATGAGAAACCAGGTTGTGCTTGAAAAAATGGATTAAAACACTCTTGGGAACATTGGAGGTGATGATTGAGATGGGCTATCTATCAAAGTACTCAATGAAGAACTTGAGGATCCCTCATAATATTCAGATTGCACAACAGTTCAGGGAACTTGTTTCCTGATTATGAGATCTACCTCTACCTTGTCTGATACCATGAATGGGGTAAGTGTTGCACTTCTAGTCATAGCAGTCATAGACAAAGATTTAAGTATCAAGAGAGGACTTGGGATAATGCTAAAACTCTATCTCTAGGAATAACGAAAAGGAGATAAAGGATAGGAACAGGCAAGATGTGAGATGCACCCGACACAAAGCATCAAGAGAAAAGCTAGAACAGCTGAGATAAGACTATCATGACATGAGGTACAAAAGTAAAAAAGATGAGACAAATAACAAGGAGACAATCATGAGTTCAAGAAAAATCATTCAGTTCATAGCTTGAGACACCTCTATTTTAGACAGTGAACGATAGGAAAATAGTAAACTGACCTCCAGACAAAAATCAGATCAGGTAAAAAGTTGACCAGTCAACGGGAATAAGCTCACTCTTTTTGAAATCTGGGTACAGGTTCACACAAGAAAGTGTTGGGCTTTGCATGAGAAAGAACCAAAGTTTGATAGTTCGACACAATTTTTGAGGTAAAAAGTCAAGTTCTGAGACACATCCTGAACTATTCTCTGATAGAATTTCTAGTTTTTGAATAGTTTTGAAGACAATTCAGTTTAATCAACAATCTCATTTTGAAGGTTTCAAGCATTCGTTTACAGCATGAAGTTTTAGATCAAGCAGTAGTGACGCAAGAAGTAGTCACAAACATTTCAACCAAGGACAAAGCAAGCTTGGTAGAATTATGGGAGGTCTTTGTTTAATCATGATGGACAAGTTTAAGACTCAATAACAAACACATAGTTATCCCTACAAAAAAAATGGTGAGAAGACAAAAATCCATGCCTCACAGCTTATGCACATGCGTTCACCTCACATAGCCTGTTACCCCCTAGAGGGTGCCCATGTTTTTGGTGTTTCCAAGGACTCAATAGTATATGTTCAAAGGTTACCCTTGTAGCATGGGCCAGTTTCATATACCACCTTCAAATGTCTAGGTGCATGCCTATGGTGAGAATCTACGGGAGAGATTCTTCCCCCCTCCCTGTGAAAAGATTATGTCTTCCTTTCGGAGGTGATCCGGGTAGGCAACTAACTAGGAAAGTTTTTAGTGGGATTTCATTCACACTAACCTTCGGTGCCCATGATACAGGGCTAGGGCCTTGTAGCCACACCAACACCCAAAGTCATACACCCCCACAAGCAGGGCTAGGCGTGGCACCGCTTGGTACAACAGACAGAGCCTTCTCAAGCTGATAGTCCAAAATCAAGAGAAGGAAGTTAAAATGGTTTTGGAGTCTTTAGACTCAACAAAACATTCTGTATTATAGTGAGGTGGAATCACTAGCAATAGGTGTGTACTCACTTGGGTTGTTCCCGGAGGTTCTACTTTTGGCAGGTGCTCAAAAGGTGACACAACTTGGCTTAGATTCGAGGGTTGGATTTTATGATTCTCTCAAAGAGAGAAGAGAATACTTCTCTACCTCTTCACCTTACCCAAACACATCAAGCATATTCATCACCGAGCTAGTTTCACTCCACCAAATCCACAAGCTTTTGGATTTCTAGTTCTCTCACAGAGAGAAGAGCATAATCCCCTAACAAGTAGATGTGCTAAATATTCCTACCTTGCCTTTGCTTCCCCAGGTATCCATCATTCTAGCAACATCTGGGTCTTGGTTTTCATCCATGGGCATCACTTCCATGTAATGAAAGCCTAGTCCCTCTTCAACAACCGTCCTGCGAGCAAATTGTTAGCAAGTTTTTATGATCTTTGACAAGCGACCTACAGACCACTGTTACGCTGTAGCAGAAATTAGAAATATGAAATCAATAGCAAAAAGTAAATATCAGGAAAAAGTAACAGTAAATTGCAGAATTTGGAAAATTTAAATGACTGACGATAAATCTTCGCATAAGAAAGTACTACACTACGTGCGAGAAAATGCAAGGACCTACGCGAGAAAGTGTTTCTTCACGTGAGAGAATGCTACTGGGAGAAAAAATTTGCATGACATGCTCTGAAATTTCATGTGAAATTTCATACATAGTGAAGTATGGATGCACGACAGAGTTCAAATTCCTTATCAAAATTTTTTTGAGAGTGAGGTTAGAAATGATGTTTCTACCCCACGGTGGGTGCCAGAATGTTTATAGCTAAACATGGACATCTAATCCAGCCATATACACAACATAGTCATTGCTCGATCATCGAATCACAAAGATGAGTATGAATTACTCAATTCACAAGATTCTATCGATTCGACCTATTGCCTCCTAATTAGCTGGGGTGTTTGAATTACTCTCAGAATGAGAGACAACAACCAAAAGACCAAGCTAATATGAAGGATTTTAAAAGCTTGAAAGATGAACAAATTGCAATTAATCTAAGATGAAGATGAAATTAATCTAAGAATGAAGTGTAGATTTAATCTAAGAACTTGAAAGAGATACTAGAATTAAGCTAAAACAATAAGAAAATTACACTAATTATGAGAATGCAATTATACTAAATGAGATTTAAAACTAATGTGCAATAAAAGCTTGGAAACATGAAATAATTGAGACAAAATTTAACTATAGTTTTGATACTCTCACAATTGCCTTCCTTCAAATGAGAAAAAGAGGTTCATAATATAGACAAGCCCAGAGAGAGGATGAAGAGTTTCTTGAAATGAAATGGCTGACTCTTCATTTCCAATTGAGACAAATATTGAAGGATTATTTAATTAAAAGAATGAATTATCGCCACATATGGGTGACCCTTCGAATAATTTGAATTGTTAAATCCAAACAAAGATAATCCATTCAAATAACCAAATAATATTAATTCATTTTATGTGTATTAGCTAAATGGGGTGGGTTTAATTTAATTTAAAGCACTTAGGACTTTAGAATTAAATTAATTTATCATAGGGATTATTTTAGCTAATAAAGTTGAATACTTAGGAATTAATTATAGTGTGAGATTAATGCAATTTAGGGTTTTTGCAATTGACACCAAGTCAAATAAAGTCAGGTAGGAGAGAGAAAATTGCCTAGTAAAATAGGACTTTAATGATGTAAAATTGAAGAAAATGCACCAAAATTGATTGAAATTATAAGGTGCCTATTTTGGGGTATTACAATGACAACCCCATTTCGACCAATGAGTCACTAGAACGTTCCGAACCATGCCGGACCAAAGTGTCCCCAAGGTGCACTAAGCATGATTAGGCAGTGATCTTTTGAGGCTCGTATCTCAGACCCCATGAGACATATTGACAATCTATGAGATGCTACATGACCACATTTTTTAGGCCTACAATAACCTTTCTCCATTCTAGGAGATTCAAATTCATTTGAATTTGGCATGCCAGTCTCGGTTGATGCCAAAACTTGCGATGAGGGTCAGTTGAAAGTTGCACCACTACATTTCTTCCAAACTGTTCATCCTAACACTGAATGGACTACACCATTAGCTCCATTTGGGTGGGTAAATGCTAATGAAAACCCCATTTCAACCACTAAGTCACTAGAACATTCCAGACCATGCTAGAGCAAAGTGTCCCCAAAGTGCACTAGGCATGATTGGGCAGAGATCTTTTGAGGATCGTATCTCAGACCCCACAAGAGGTATCAATGATCTGTGAGATGCTACAAGATTGCATTTCTAAGGCCTATAATAACCTCTCTCCATTTTGGGAGATTTGAATTCATTTGAATTTGGCACGCTAGTCTCGCTTGATGCCAAAACTTATAGTGAGGGTCAGCTGAAAGTTGCACCACTGGATTTCTTCCAAACCATTCATCCCAACATTGAATGGACTATGCCATTAGCTTTGGTTGGGTGGGTAAATGCTAGCAACAACCCCATTTTGACCACTGAGTTACTAGAATGTTCCAGACCATGCCAGACCAAAGAGTCCCCAAGGTGCACTAAGCACGATTGGGCATCGATCATTTGAGGCTCATATCTCAAACCCTATGAGAGGTATTGACGATCCATGAGATGCTACTAGACCACATTTCTAAGGCCTGCAATAACCTCTCCCTATTCTAGGAGATTCAAATTCATTTGAATTGGCACACCAGTCTCGTTTGATGCCAAAACTTGTAGTGAGGGTCAGTTGAAAGTTGGACCAATGGGTTTCTTCCAAACCGTTCATCCTGACACCAAATGGACTGTGCCATTAGCTCCATTTGGGCAAGTAAACACTAGTGACAACCCCATTTTGACCACTAAATCACTATAACGTTCTGGACCATGCCGAACCAAAGTGTCCACAAGGTGCACTAAACACGATTGGACAACTATCTTTCGAGGCTCGTATCTCAGACCTTGTGAGAGGTATCGGCAATCCATGAGATGCTACATGACTACATTTTTGATTCCTACAATAACCTCTCTCTATTTTGGGAGATTCAAAATTATTTGAATTTGGCACGTTAGTCTCACTTGATGCAAAAACTTGCAATGAGGGTCAGTTGAAAGTTGCACCACTGGGTTTCTTCCAAAGCGTTCATCTCGGCATTGAATGGACTATTCCATTAGCTCTCATTGGGTGGGTAAATTCTAGTGACAACCAAATTTTGACCACTGAGTCACTAGAATGTTTCGGACCATGCCAAACCAAAGTGTCCCCAAGGTGCACTAAGCACGATTGGGCAATGATCTTTAAAGGCTCGTATCTCAGTCCCTGTGAGAGGTATCGGCGATCTGTGAGATGATACAAGATCACATTTGTGAGGCCTACAATAACCTCTCTCCATTCTAGGAGATTTGAATTTGTAAGAATTTGGCACGCTAGTCTCGCTTGATGCCAAAAATTGCAGTGAGGGTCAATTGAAAGTTGCACCACTAGGTTTCTTCCAAACCATTCATCTTGGCACCGAATGGACTGTGCCATTAGCTCCAGTTGGAAAACCTCATTTGGAACATGAATTCAGTTGAACATTCACAAACATGCTAGACCAAATTGTTCCGAAGGTCCACTAAGCACCATTGTGTATGTTGGCGAGCGTTCTTGTGTGTCAAGAGGCAAAGTAAGCCTTTAAATGGATCCAAAAGGAGTCTATGTTGAGTCTTGGGGAGGATTTAAGAAATCCAAATTTTTTTCTAAATCAACCATTAGTTTCTTGAGTTGTTTGGAGAATTTTGGAGAAAAAGGTTGATTTATGACTGGTGAAGGCTACAAGCCTAGAAGGGCTATTGGAGTGGATTGGTAGAAGATGAGTTGACCAAAACTAGTAGATTGGTGGAACATAGTAGATGGACCATATTAAGATGTTATATGGTGTTACAATCAAGGTGGAAGACCTATTTCAATTTTTGACAAGATGGAGACTCTAGGTGCACTGAGAGGCTTATAATGGAGTTGGTGCCAAGATAAGTTGGGATGAGAGGTTAGAGGAAGTGAACTTGTTCAAAATGTTAGATGTGTTGGTTCTCTAAAGTCAAAGAACTCTATTTCACCCTTGAGTTGAGACTAAGTCCTTGAGTAGATTCCAAGATGCTTGTAGAATCCTCAAGTTGAGTTGAGTTCCATGAGGGGATAGTAGAGGGCTTTGCATCAGATTTGCTTGGTTGAGAGCATCAGATACACATGAATAAAATGTAGCACATAAATTTTGAATTCACTTAAATTATGAATTACATGTGTGAACACATGTAGCACATAAAGCGTACACATAATTTTTCTTAAGTCATGAAGCATACATGTAGCACATAGATTATAAAATATACCACATGAATTCACTTAAGTCATGCATGTAGCCCATACACATGAATTTAGGTTATGGAGAATGTACTTGAATAGACATGAATATACTTAAGGCATAAATTGTACACATGAGTACATACACGAGCATATTTACATACTAACAATGAATAAATGAACACACAATTAACAAATTGGATCGAATATCAAGTTTCATATATATCAAAATGAACAATAATTTTGTACATATTTACATGTCAACATATCTAGATAAAATGTGGCATACTCCATCTCAAAATGTGTCATATGACATCTCAAAATAAGAAGTTCAACTACAAATGTTTCTAGGACATCCTATTCTACTGGTGGATCATCAAAATGTAGCCTCTTTGAAGTACTCTTTGGCTTTGATGGATCCTGCATCCAAACACAAAAGTGAAACCCCAAGTTAGATTAAAATTCAGAATCATAGTCAACAATAATAATTAAAATTTAAACTAAAATTGAACTCTCATATACCTCGCCTCTCTGTCCTCTCCTGCAGACAAGAGACCTAATATATGTCCTTGGTAGTGTAGGAACAATGCCACCAATGTCGACTCTAACCTGTATATGTTTGCGAACATGAGATTGATCTATGAGTTATACTATTTAATGTTAAATACTTGGTAGAAAATATATGTTTACAAAATAATTGAATTAACATTAAAACTTACCTGTGTTGAACTTTCTTCAAGAAATGTTGTTTGAGTCATCAACGATACAAACCCTTGGCATTCTACCTCCCTCAAACTGGGAGTGACCTAAAAAAGTCAAATAGATACTTCATACTATCATAACTTGATCATATTATATATACTTGATAGTAAAATACACACAAATAACTTTAGAAATATACGTACTGTGGGGCTATCACTGCAAACAGATATGCCTGTGACTCTATCGTGACAATAGGGTCTCATGACATCATTAGATGCCACTCTCTATCAAATAAACCATGTAAATTAAAAATGAGTATGCACAATTGACAAGTATACATGTATGCATAAACAAACTAAATTACTTAATTACCTTTCCCTTGTCAACTCCTGACACTTGCACCCCCTCACATTTCCCTCCAATGGCAACTAGTGACACCCACATTAGTATGTAATAAGATGATTGTAAAAATTAGAAAACAATGTACATATACTATTATAATAATTTAAGGAAACCAATGAGTACATTAAAACATATGTACCGTGGAACTGTCAAGACCAAATGATATGGCTGAAAGTGTGGACCCCTCCACCTGTGCCATCTCCTCCTCTATCATCAAGTGAACATAAATGTAACACATAAGAAAAAATAAGTCAAAAATTATTATAATAAAATTATAGTAAAAATACGAACGATAAAATTTAAATACAATGTAAAAAGTGAATTGTTTACCCTTACCGTAATAGTAGGAGTCCATGGCTTTGTATTACCTTGATGCACATCTTCATGAGCTGCTTGAGTGCTTGTAGTGTACTATGTAGAATCATCCACCTCTAAGACATAATTATATGCATCACTATCATTCAGGGGACCTAAGCATAGATTCTTGCACATAATGCAAGTGTGGGGCACACAAACATGTGAGCTCATGGAGGATGTGGAAGGGCCAGAAGCATTAGCATGAGGAGGCAACAATGTCAAGTTTTGTGTAACTAGTAGATCACTCAAGGTGTGACGTGCATGAAATCACGCCAAAGATGTGTAGCACTATGTTTCTCTGTAAGTTTCTCCATCTTTTCAATAATGGAGTTCAATGTGGTAAACATGGGGTGCAATGTGGGGATATTGGCTTAAGTAGTTTGAAATCCTCTAAGCTGATTTAGATTGTCTCCTATGAGATCCTCTAAATGGTGAGGGTTTGACACTGGTTCATCTTATGAAAGTGGGGGATTGTTGGGAGGTGATTCTGGATTGTTTATAGGATCATTAGGAGGGTTTTCTGATTCCATGTCTGATTACAATTAGACAACAAATAGATAATTATAATGAATTTAAAAAAACAATACAAAAACTCATTTAAACGGGCCGATTTTTATATAAAAAACTATAAATTTCTATTAAAACACAATAAAAACAATAAAAATAATAAAAATTGAAGATTGAACTTACCTAAGATTGAAGCAAAATCGGATAGGGGATCTAAAATCGGATATCTAAAAGCCCTAGCCGCGTTCAACATTTTCACAGTGAAAATGTTGAATGCGGCCGAGGTATGCAAATATATAATTACTAGCAAAAATTGGATATTTGATATTATCAGATATCCGATTAGGCCTGTGCTTTGGCTTTTGGCTTGGCTAGGTGTACTGACACCCAAGCCTACTAAAAAGTCAACAAATCCATTTGTGCGCTTTTGGATGAGTGAAAAGTTTATTTTTTCACATCACCACTTTTTGGCATACCATGATCCTACACATATCCTCTTATTCATAGACACCTTGTTAGAATTGTCATTTTATTTGTTCCAAAATTAATGTCAAGATCATTCCCAACATCATTCGGGTCTTTTCTTAGAAACCTTTATATTCAAAGTTTCTAAAATCTCTCTTAGGGCATATTGCTTACACCTTAGACACCATTTTAGTCATTCATTCATAATTTGCATTAGCATTCCAAAATCATCAAAAATCCAAAAAAAAGAATTTTCCCTTATTTTAATTTCCCTTATTAGTCTCTCAAAATCCAAAATACCAAAAAAAATTAGATTCCTAACCTAGTTGTCATAGTCATCTCAAGCATATATCTTAGTGTCAAATTACATTCTTGCACATGTTTTTCACACAATCAAAGAAGGGTAAATAAAAAATGGACCACAAAAAGGACCCCATGTATAATCCTACCAATGATATTGACTTCACTATCCTGAGGACCCTAAGACTAGATTTCAATGCATATGAGACAATATAATACTAATAGAAAACAAAGGTTGACATTGAAAAACTACCTCCCATTCCTCCATTAGGAGATGATTTCATGACTGAGAATGTTAAGGAATCATATACACAAGAGGAGATTGACAATGCCCTACAAGACCCTAGGGTAATGGCTATCATGAAGACATTGCTATCAGAAGACCGAAATTGATATTTTTATTTACTTGCACAGAATAGTTCTAAATTGCTTAGTGGATTTTCCACATCCACCTTAGTAGAGGACATACCTATGCCATCATCATGGGTTGCTTCAACTATGCCCTCTCAACTCACTTCCTCTATACCATCTAGCAACACTACTCATATTGCAACCCAAGTCACCACATCTTTCACTACACTTGGGATCCAGTATGATAACCTTCTATTGCCAATAATCCACCCACATCTAGTTCACCCATTACCATAGTTGCACCTTCTATATTATCACTGTAAATCCGTCCAATGGGTAGTTCTCTAATGATGGCAACAAGTTCCTCCAATATAGCTCCCCATGGTCCAAACCCTAGCGGTCTTCACCAGGTGTCCCATACAATCAAGGGCCACTCCTAATAATTCAAGGGACACCTCCACATATGTGTAGCTTCACAAAAACATGGAAAAATAAAGAAAATGTAAAGCCAACACCAACATATGGCCAAAATGAGATCACCTCCACACCGAGAGTGTTGAATATATAAAATCAATGTCAACTTCATTAGATGAGATCAATATAATGAAAGTATAGAATGAATGCACTAACCAACTAAACATGGCATCATAAAGTGAAAATACTAAAATCAAAATCATAAGGATAAGAATGAGCACATCATGCTTAATGATGTGCCATTGAATCGAGTCCACCATCTATACGTCAGTCCTCTAAAAATGACATGTTACACCACCCAACCATGTGGAACCTCAAGACCAACCCACTGTGCTCATGGATATAGTCACACAAACCAAGAAAATATATTGCACATACAAGAAATAGGCTTACACACACCATATAAGTGCACCAATAATGGGATGGAACAATGATCCCAATACAATGACTCATACAACACATACCAAGATACAAGAACACCAAGGTGACCACTCAGACCTAAACAAAGGTTTGGTGCAAAGACTCAAGAATGGAGTGTCATCAAATGACACATGGTGGTCCATATGGCTTCAAGAAATCCTTCTCTCATCAAGGGGTGTCTACCATGTCAACTCAGTGTCTCTCAAATATTCATGACTATGCCAACTCAACATCCATAGGATACCATGGCTATGTCAAATCAATGTCCTTAGACGACCATGACTATACCGACTCAACATCACTTTGACAACCACAATAATCATGCTAGTTTTATCTTTTTATCATGTAAATTACCCCATTTATTTCTTTAAGTTATCAGTTCTAATTAAGAACTCTTCCAAGTGTTACCCCACTAACCCCTTTATGTCCCAACCCACCTTGAAGAGCCACTCCATTTTATTACTCAACACCAACTGGTCATCTCATTATAATGAGGTGGAATTCAATGCCAATGCAATAAAAGTATAAGAAAATAAAAGCCTCCACATCATAAAATATGAAGGAGACAGTGTAAGCTCAATTTGTCTCAAACCAAGAGCATGTGTCTCTCAGATCCTGTCAAATAGGCATAGCTCAACTTTTCTCAAGGATGCGGTTTCAATACCATACATCCTTATACCAAAAGAAGTCTCAAAACAAACATATATGGAGAATCACTATCAAGGCAAATATAAGAGCTATAAATACAAATCTCTAAAGAAATTAAGGATTTTGCTTCA